>JAGDQP010002070.1:0-58323 GCA_022664845.1 Lepisma saccharinum | reverse complement strand
CTCCCAACACGTCTGGTCAGCGTGGGAGCAGTAGACCACCTCCTCCCTCCGGGAGAGGCCTCATCCAGTAGTGGATTGAATATGGTTGTGCATTATTATATATCAACATGGCGGTCGTTCCTTAGCCTCTGTTCATTTTCTCTCCTATCATGTGAAAACGCTTTTGCGAAACGTTGCAGCTTTTCTTGTGTGTTGATGTTTGTGTACACCTGTCTTTGCACCCTGTGATCTTTTTTTACCTTGCATGAGTGTTAGTCTAGTACAGCGGTTTCCAACTGGTGGTATGTGTTTTTCTGGCACGGAGAGTTTCGTCAAAGGACAGTGATGTGAAACATGTTTAGGTATGGGGAGATAAGGAGCTGGTGTGATTTGGAGTAGTAGTGTAGCCTCTGCGGCATGCTCTCATCTAGGTTATGGGAATGTGCTCTTAATTTAATATTATTGCGAAGGAAATCTTTTAATCTCACGATTAATATTAAGAAAGTTGACATTGAAACTATCAAGAAAAATAGAGAACGGTTATCTCCCGGCAATACTTTGTAGTTGCGAAAGTTGAGTATGATCTGGCACTGTTTCAACGGAATCTTGGAAGCGTTCTTAACCCCCCCCCCCCCAAAAAAAAGGTACGTTTTAGAGATCTTCAAAAAAGATATGTAACTGCAGGAAGTTGCCAGCTCACCTCGTATTTGATCATTCATGTGTGTATATAGAAATTTTCTAAACATTGGCGGGAAGTCCACTATTTAACTGTCCTGAAATAAGGGGGACAAAATCACTGCGATGTGAAACGAGACACCTTGAACGACTTGGGAGTTTTGGTCTTCGTGCATCTAACATAAAGGTTCGAGTCCTGCTTTGTGACTTAATGATGACATGCGGGTCACATGTTTCGGCGTTGAGCATGAGTTGATAGTCTGCGGCGGTATTGGTTTGTCTCAGATGAGGCTTTTTACAGCGTCAACTTTGCCGTGCAAAATATTTGCAGCAGAAATTTTATAATATTCGATGTAAACATACTAAGATGTCAACAGATAGAGAGGTATTAACGGAAATAATCGACGATCCTGTAGCTCGTACAGCAACTCTCACACATAAAATGAAACACGGTTGTATTATTTCTTCCAGAAGAAAAATAATAATAATACTTCATATATTGCAGTAACTATTTGTCGGATCTCCATTAATATTGAATTTGTAAGAATTTAATTTTTGAGTACCGGAGGTGAACGGGGACAAATATATTCCACGTGGAAAATTACATATTTGTATAAAGCGAAAGAATTGTAGCTACTCTCACTTTCCATGTTACTAAGCGGTTTATTTTCTTGCAACAAAAAATAAATATACTGTAACATACAGTAGGTACTTTAGTTATGTGCAAAAGAATTCCTTTTCTAAAGTTTCTAAAGTTTGTTTTCAAACTCCCACCCTTTTGGGACATGAAAATACACCTTTTGCGGAGTATCACCCTTTGATGTTTATTTTCTTCGCACAATACTCTGTATATGGTATTATATAAAGACAGCGGCAGTAGCTCAGTGATAGAGCGTTGGCGTAGCATTCGGGATGATGTGGGTTCGATCCCAGCGGCCGACCATCCTGAGATTTATTTTTTCAGTTTTTTTGTCACACCAGGCAAATGCCGTGATGGCACCTTCAGCATAGGCTCTGGCCGACACCTCCCCACATCCTTTCCCCTCCCTATCCCAACCTGAACCTTAGATGCCTAAAGGACTTAAAATTCAGATTCAAAGATATAAAGAATGAACAGAAAATATGATGGTTTGCAGTGACCTGGAATCGAAGTCTGATCTCCCAGTTGCCGATTGGCTGTGATAGTAGCCCAATTGGAAGTGGTTAGCAACTGGGAGATTTGTTTTGATTGTGGGAAACGACAGCGATAATTATTATTATTATTATTTTTTAACATGAGAATGTAGCATGATAAACACTTACATCTTAACAAGATAATTCGCCTTTCACTAAATCATTGTACAAACTTAGTAGTGATGAAGTATAATTCTAATTATTGTGACGTGTGTTTATAACTAACATTGTTTGTAATACTTTTCGTATTTTGTTACAGCGATATGGATAGAGCAAGACAACATGCTGGTGATTCGAACAATCAAAGCATTGTTCGCATTCTCCCTTACTACTACCTGCATGTGTTGGACCAGACAACAAATGTCACGCGAGTAGAGAATGGGCCGAAAACTTTCGTTCGCAAGGACAATGAGAAGTGAGTAACTATACATCATTATTAGTTATATTGTACTCGTATTTCAACTAAATTTAGAATATTGTGCGGTAAAAGTGCGTATTGTGTTTTGAAATGGAAGTAGTTCGTGTGTAAACATTTTATAACATGGGAATATTCCTTAAATAAACTACCAAGTTTTTTTTTTTCTTCGTTACCAAAGGTTTTATTACTCAGTTGTTTACCGAAGGTTTAAGTTAAATATTAAGTAGCGCACTATACGCCATTTTAGATCAGGCTGATGAGAAATAGCAGAAAACTGGAACAAAGGTTCACAGTAAAACATATATAGCTATCAGCAATGCTGTGGAGTCTGTACACAGAAGCTTGGGCTCACTCCTTAATTTTATCATACTAGCGACTCCGACCCTTGTATTTGTAATTTCCTGCGTGTCCTATTCGGTAGCGCGCTCGACTTCCGTACGAGTGGTCTCGTTCGATTCCCGGTGGGGCTCAAAATTTGTGTTTTTAGCAAGAAACAGCATCGTGAGGACAATTGGGGAGCTACTTAAATAGAAGAAGTAGCGGACTATGGTCATGAATGTCAGAGTGACGGCTGCGAAGAGGCGTTACGCTGACCACGTAACGTAATACAGCCGTCTTGACAGTCCAGGGCCCTTAAAGTGCTGTCACGCCACCCAGGTTGGGTTAGGGTAGTACAAAAGACGTTTAATCCTTGTCAAGAAGTACCATTAGGCTACCACGCTAAGTAAATACTAGCTTGTCCTTGGAAATTTCATATTGACTTACAAGATAGATAGGATAACTAAACATTGTACTTGGTGACCAAAAGTGGTTTAATAATCAACACAAGATTATTATAATGTAAATTACCGACGCTGCAGATGCACAATTATTAATGTAAATTAAAATGTATCCTCAATGGAAAAGAAATAAATACATTTAATTGATTCAGTATCTTTGAAACAGGAAATATATGATTTTATAGCGTTGAACTTTCCGTAAGTCATACAGTAAGTAAGTAAACAATAAGTTAACAACTAATCTCTCCATGTATACAGTTGTCTCGCGGAAGGTTTCCTTAATAGGTAGGTGAATATGCTTTTAAGTAACGATTAACTCAAAACCCAAGGCGACACTTCCTCGAATACCCAATGATAATGGCGTCTTCATACGGGAAATGTTCATTTTTAACGAATCCTATTACAATTTCCATTTAGTATGAGCCGCAGTCGGTATATTTTTGCTGGTTCTGACTAGCAAGTCAATAATTGCTTCCGGTTCCGACTCCACGGCCCTGGCTAACAGCGAAAATAATAATTTGAAGTATTCAAGGAGTTTGTCTTAAGCATTTCCTGATAAACCATTGTTTTGGTAGGGAAGAAATCTGGTTGCTCAGGGTGAGATTGATAAGAGTATTTCCACATGGATTTGCTTTACATTGTTAGTCTGATATTTTACGTTAAAAAAAAAAAAAAAGAGGGGTATCGCTAGTCAAAGGAATGCTAATGTGATAGTGGGGAGTAGATCGTTTGTTCTATAGGTCCCATTTAATGTGTTGTACAGAACGTGGGGTCATTGAATTTAGGCCGTTCTAGACTCCTAATTTTAAGAATTTGTAGGAAGATACCTAGACTTTATAGCTGTTTCCTTAAAGTTAGTGTGACTCACCATACATCAGACCAAGCCGCCGTAGCTCAGTGATAAAGCGTTGGTGTAGCATTCGGGAGGACCTGGGTTCGATCCCAGCGGCCGACCATCCTGACTGAGGTTTTTCCTGTCACACCATTCAAATGTTGGGATGGAAGCCCTGGCCGACACCTTCCCGAATCCTTTCCCCTCCGCTATCCCGGTCAGCCATAGATGCCTAAAGGCCATAAATACAATTCAATTCACCATAGATCAGATGGATGAAACATGCTCAATGATAGGAAGAACACAGCGTAAGAAGAATGTTCGAAGGACTGGCTACACTATTAGGTAGTATTTGTAAATCTATGAATGAAACTGTCTGCATGGCTTTCGCTGACATATTCTATATCGTAATCAAATATCAGCTTGCTGTCGAATATTACTCCAATATTACTTGATGCTTCTGAACCCAAGGAGTATTTCCTTTCAGATCAAAGTGTTTCCAAGGTAAACATTACAATTCGTTGGAAAAGTTAAAAGTACCGTCGTGACTTGGCCCACTTGGTCCAGTGGTTACGGTCGCTGACTTACACAGCCCCGCCAAGACCTGCTATCCTGATATTTCCCCGTAGTCCCAGTAGGCAATTGGTACTGAAACTAAAGTATTGGGGCGCTATCTTTGCCACCCTTACCCCCAGAAGTGCTTAGCATGGGACGTCATCCCTCAGACGTGAAAAGCTTAGGTAACAGCCACATGTTTAGCTCATGTTTATTATTATTTCATTTAAAGTACTGTCATGAGAACTTTTATTCTGTTTCAGAGTTGTTCTGGGTCCCTTGGCGATGGTTGTAGTTCCTCCCAGACATTATTGCGTTATCAAGAATCCTGTCATTCGAAACACTGAGAGGGATGTGGTATACGATGATTCTAGCCAGGCGAAAGTAAATCATGGAGAGCTAGAAGTGAGGTTGGAACAAGAGGCCTTTCCTTTGTATCCCGGAGAAGAAATCTACAAACAGGTAGATGATGAGCTTTATAAGAAACTGTCCATAGCGATAGTAATATTTTACATAATTTAGTCAATGCTATGAATAAAATGTTGTTGGGTAAATTAACTGTGATGTAGTTTTGAAACGTTTCTTTTGAGTACTAGCATTTATCCCCCACACCTGTCTTGTCTTGAACTCAACACACTTGGTGCTACGCTCAGTATTTCAGGCCTTCCTATGATACAGCGCCTTGTCTTCGTCTGTGAACAGCACATGTAACATCTTTACTAATACGTAGATCGTTCGATATGTAAGTTTCCCTACGCTATAAAATTCGTTGCAAAGATTAGTGAGTAATATTATGCACATGACTGATCAGCGCCATCTATCGCCTTGAAATAACAGTAATAATTTCTCCCGCAGACATGAAAGTGCATGCGCAGAGGGGCAAGAAACAGACATGTTGTAGGGCCACGGTGGCTCAGTTGGTAGAGCGCTCACCTCTGGTGCTAGGGGTCGTCGGATCGATCCCTGTTCATTACCATGTGGGCTTTGTGGTGGACAAACACCGTATGCGTGGGTTTTCTCGGGGTTCTCCCACTTTCTTCATTCCATCATTCCTGAGCCATAGTTGCCTAAAGGCCTTAAAATAAATTCAGACACATTGTAAAAGGCCGAGCTCTTGCTATAAGGAGTACTGCAGCGTGACAGTTACACCTGCACATACGATTAAATTCTTTTGGTATTGTCAGACATTAGCAATTCGAAACAAGCTCCTTACAAACACGGGCCAAAATTGCGATGGGAATGGCTGCCTCATCCTCCGTACAGCTCTGATTTATCGCAGAGTGATTTCAGTCTTTTCCCAACATTGAAGAACGACTAAGGGTCAGTTCTACAATCAACCGCTAAACTTCTAGTCAGCGCTAAGTTGAGACCAACTATCATTTTGCGTACTTTTATTGGACAAAATCAGACGTGGCCTCAACTAGAAATTTAGCGGTCGATTGTAGAACTGACCCTTACAAAGTTGGAGTTTTCAAACTGTTGAGGTCGAGACTGCCGTGCGACGATTGTTCAAAAGGCTCAGCCCGGAATTTTTCGCAGAGGGTTTTGATAAGTTGATGCAACCTTGGGACAAATGCCTGAAAGTTCGTGTGATTATGTACAAAATTAGTGAAGGGTGCACTTATTCAGACATATGTAGTTTTTTATGTGTATCTTACGAAATAAAAATCATACAAGCCGGGGAAACTTATACATTGAACGTCCCACGTATACTAGACAAAGTGTAACACTATGCGAAGAATAATGTGTTGTGGAATTTCTGTATTTTGTCAGCTTAGCAGTATAACACTGCATTAAACAGTTTTTCAGTTTCCCTCCCCGGTCTTGGTTAAAAAGAAAATAATAATAAATTCTTTCGTGCTGCACAATGTGCAGAAAAATTCTTAAGTGAAGAGAATCTCTGCATGTAGTGGAGTACTTTGATTTTGACCCCAGTATGAGTAGCTGGTGTCAGTTAATGCATAAGGAATTGCATATAAACAGAATATTAGCAGTTTTGTAGTAGTGTAGTGGAACACCTCTATCACTCAAATTTTGAAGACTTACTACAATGTTAAGGTGAGTGTAATAGAGGTTTGTTTAAATTTGTTCTCAAGGTATTGATATGCCATTATTAAGTAAGTTTCTATATATCTATAAGGTAAATTTTAGAGAAATGAAGGAGAAAAAAGGATTACTTACAGCTTACTAACGCACTAGATCACACACATTCACATGTACACACAAAAAAAGTCCTAACCTGCAAGTTCTGTGATGCTTTTATGTGTGGAAAACAAGTTGTGCTCTTAACATTCGTAATAACCATCATCACTGCTGTACTATCAACAAACCGGATGCCCCAGTTTCCTTGCACACCGAGTTCCACAATACCAATTTTGATCCATCTTTCGTGGTTGCCATAATCCACATTTTACCCCCTACGACCATCACCTCAACACGCCGTCTGTGGGAGAATGCCTTTATTCACGGTTTGAGCGCGAAAATAAAACCTGGCCTTAACCTTCAATCACTCTAAGCTCCCCTTTTCCTCTGCATTTTCAACACATTTCGACCTACGATCCCACCTTGTACTTACACGCTATACAGTTATTATTTCAAGTTCCGGATATCTACGCGCTACAGCAGTCAATTGTTCTCCAGTTTTAATGTTTTGTCCGCTACGTGTCGCCACTGTCTCTTCAAACCTGTACTGTGAACTTCGCTGTCTTCCTCTCTACTTGAAAAAGTGTGTATACACGAAATATAGTGACTTTTTTTGTGTGATCTGGTGCGTTAGTAAGCTGCAAGTAATCCTTTTTTCTCCTTCATTTGTCTAAAATTTACCTTAAATTGCCTTCCCGGCTTTTCTTTGTACTAGTTATATATATGTGCATCTGTGTATATATATATATATATATATATATATATATATATGAAAGCCGGGAGGGCAATGAAACCTCCTTTTTTTCTTGTACCAAGGTTGATTCTCGTAAGGCGATACATGTTTGACCGTTGATTAGGTGTGGCCGCGGGTTATGAGTCGTCGTGTATTATATGCAATAGTTTATCGATAACCGTCTGGAAGTAAGTTTCCTGGTGCGTCAACGTCTGTGAAAATGGCACCTTTTTGTGACTGGTACATGTAGGGACTTCCCGATACAAAATTCGGTACAACTGCCATCATTAAAAATGTAAGACCCAATCAAATTCACCAAGTGTATGGTGTAAAGGCCATCAACAAGAGACTTGTCAAAGCTGAGAGCGACCCGAAAAACGTACAAGACGACGAGTGGGTTTATGTTGAACCCTTACAATTGTAAGGAACATCCCGCCGGCCGGGTAGCCGTGCGGTCTACGGCGGTAGGGCAAGGACTCGAAGGTCACGGGTTCGAGTCCTGGCATGGGTGTGGATTTTAATGGCTAAAGGGCGAATCGTGACGGGCCGAAGTCCAAAGTTACTAGACCAGTCCATATAAAAATAAAGTTTACCCAAGTTTTACAAACTGGGAATCCTATAACCCAACGCAGTTTTGCCAAACGACACGGAGTATCACAAAGCATAGTTTGTCGTATCATCGAACAAGATTTGGGCCGTTAATAATATCACAAGACGAAACTCCGCAAGCTAATATAGAAGCATGTTCAAAATCAATTTACCACTACACGTAAGCTGTATGAATACTAGCACGTGACGTATAACATGTTATGTCATGATGCTTCCAGGGTGTGGATTCTCATGAACAACGTATCCAGTGATACTGCGTGAAATTCTGTGGCGTACTATTAACGAAAGACTACTGAAACTATGTCTACCTTCCTATTCTCGTTCATTTTGGTCTTGTCTCCCAATTTTTTGTCATTGGACTTTTTGCCGGTTTGGTGTGCTTAAAAGAAAGCTTCCCATTACGATTGAGTAGCCTTAAGAAGGATATCAGAAGGTGTGGTCTTCTATGGATATCGTATAGAGCACGACAGACGGTGTTTTCTTTGAAGAACCAACCCTTAGTATTTCGCAATAGTCTATAAAAGTTTGTTCACCTTCCTGTCTTGTATGTACTTGCTTGTAACATGTATTTTCTTTTTCAGGTAACACAATTGACTGTAGTTCCTGTTAATTGCGCACTTAGATTGAGGGCTGATCGCGACTTCACCGATGATAAGGCAGTGACGAGAGTTGCTGGAGATGAATGGCTGTTTGAGGGTCCAGGTGCTACTTTTTTGTGTGTTTTTTAAGAATTTATTTTTCACGATCTTTAGTATCTAATAGGGAATCGATTTCCGAATTTCCAACTATCCCCGCTCCCTCACAAATCAAGCACTGTCCCAAATTCTGGGTATCTTTCCTTCCTATTATTTTGTATAATTCTGTTTAGGGTACAGTTATTTGATTGTGGCAATACCCGAGCTTAGCAATAAACCTGTACAAGAGGTAGGTGTGTGTGTGTTTGTTTGTGTGTTTTTTTTTTTGTTTTTTTTTTTGTTTGTTTGTTTGTTTGTTTGTGTGTGTTTGTTAGCGCCTCAGTAAAAACAGAATTCTTAATTCTTGTCAGTACTTTTCTATATTACACTCACTTTTGTGAAATTTGGAATAATATACTGTCACGCGTGCCCGGGATAGACCGGTGCTAAGCTAGGCTTGCGCGAAAAGAAATAATGGGGATGAGGATTGAGATGAATGCAAAATAAAAGGAAAGAGGTTGTGTTTTTTTTTTGGGGGGGGGGGAGGTTGTTTGTATTACTAGTAAGACCAGATCTCTCACCCGCCTATGGATGAATACTGGTGGGTTTCAAAGCAATGTTTCGCCTCACAGTGATGGTTGTTTCTGATGTCCAAGCAGCGGGGTAGATCTCAAGTAGTCTTCACTATTTGCTAAAGGCTTGAAAAAAGACAAAAAAAACAAAAAAAAAACAGGTTTGGGCTATTGATTCATGGATTAGCTACGGGAGAATTCCGGGTTCTGAGGTAAATAATTATTTCACAAACAAAGCCCTCTGTGAATGTCCCGTAGTGCACATGCACACAGAGGGCCAGATCAGAAGATAGAAAATTATAAGCTTTACAAATTAACATACATAATTTCCAAATATCTTCTACATACTTTCTGGTTTTGATTTTATTCACTCTGGGAAGTGACATAAATGATAGTTGAACTGTTTCACCTGTTCCACGTCATAACAATGACGTATCATTGTCCTTATAATAAGTGTACACAGCTTTACAACGTTCTGTTGAAGTATGTTACGATACAGTTGTTTAACAACAATTTTTTGTTTCGTTTTCACTCTTATTTTATATTAGTGATTCATCCCTTGTTATACAAAATCATATCACATATTAAATTTCTGTTGTAATTGAATATTGCATGTATGTTTCACGGCAATATATTTTCTTTCAGGTACCTACATACCTCGAATAGAAGTGACAGTCGTAAGTGAAGTAAAAGCAATTATTATCCGTCCTAATGAGGCCTTGAAATTGCAAGCACAACAAGCGACTACCGATCGCGATGGAAAACGGAGAGTCGCTGGAGAACAGTGGCTCGTTCGTCGTGTGGGTGCTTATCTTCCCTCTGCAAACGAAGAAATTGTCGAAGTTGTTAAGGCTCATGTGTTAACAGAAAAGGTAGGGTAAAACACACTTAAGCATTACAAGTAATTTTCCTTGTGTTAATGGAAAAATAGTTTAATTAGACGTATTAAAATATTCTTAGTTAATAAAACCTTCAAGGAAACAGCAGAACAAAAGCGTATCTCAGTGATTTCTAGAAAAAATTGTTGCGCCAGCTCTTGATCACCTTCACATCGATTTTTTTATTTATGATCTTAGGCATCTAAGGCTCAGGCCGGGATAGGGGAAGGGAAAGGATTGGGGAGGGTGTCGGCCAGAGCTTGTTTAAGGTGCCATCCCGACATTTGCGTGGTGTGACTGAGGAAAAACCTCAGTCAGGATGGCTGACCTTCACATCGAGTAAGACATGGAACAAAATACGATAGTTTGAAGAGTTTGATGATGTTTTGCAGTGTACAGACCTCTATAAAATTAATTTCTTTCACCATTTGAAGTTCGTTTCACTCATAAATACTCATACTCATAATAAAGAAATTTGTCTTATGTATAGCTAACTCAGATTTATTAGTAACGACGCAATCTCCCGTTCGTCAACGTTTGGTGCATTCGAGTGTCAAGATAATACTAGTACTTTTCTAAAGATTGTACAGTGTAAAGTTGCTTTTTCTAATCATTAACGAACTAGCTAACTTCTAAGGATGGTATCTGTAGCTTTGGCAAAGTGGACTCCGAACCACTCTGTTCAGTTTACCTCGGCGGCAATTAAACCCGTGATTACGTGCACAGAAAGCTAGCTTGCTTACCTTCCGGTGTCGCCAAGGTTACAGTCACTCAGGAGTAGTCTATTAGTAGCGTGTATGTCTGCATAAAATGATTTGTATGGCGAATGAAAGTAACTGGTGGCTTACGAACCTCGCAAGTTCATCGCCGTAGTAACAATCGTTCGCCATTTGAATTCTATCCTGGGCAATATCAAGCCAGTTTTTGTCATAAACATCTACCTCTCCAAAAGATCTCTTCTAATATTGTCGTCGCAACGCCATCTCGATCTTCCCAATAGCCTCTTTTCCTCCGGCTTACCAGCCATGATGGAATATAATTTTAGTCCTTTTTTTAATTCGATCTACATGAACTGTCCATCTTATTCATGATTTCATTATTCTTATAATATCGGGTGAATCATAGAGTCTGTGGAGTTCTTCATTATGCAGTCTCGTCCCTTTTCGGCCCGTATATCTTTCCCAAAACCTTATTTTCAAGCACACACAATTTATGTTAACTGCTAGGGTCTTACTCAAACTTTCGTAACAGTAAGATATTATCGGCAGAATAACCGTTCATTATATTTTCTGTTTGAGCTTTCTTGATATTAATCGCGAGGTTAGGAGTCTCTGGGCTGAATAGAAACTAGTTGCATGATGCTAAGTAACTTTATTTCTTCCGTGACCTCTTTATTGTTACATATACTCCCAGGTAAACTTCGTGTTTACGCGAAGTGAATTTAATCCTTGGTTTTTAAAACAGGCAATAAACAGCGCATGATTGTTGAGAGTTCCTTATAGGAAAGAGTTTATACGCCGGATGTGTTACACGTGATTCAGCGGGTGTACTAAAGCTACCGAACATATCAAGTCGGTAGTTAAGTAGGATGCCAAGAGATGGCAGTACATTCTACAGAGATTCATTACGACGTACAAACACTCTAGGCTACACTGAAAAAAAATATTGAATGTACATTTGAAGTTTCTTTTGTTCAAATTGCTGTGTAATTCACTCCAACGTTGCTAAATTCTTCATTTTCTTAGGCGTGAAAGACCCCGAATTCACTTTCTTTGATTTTGAATGTGCTTTCAGGCCTTGTTCATAGCATGTAACATTTTCCGGTTGTATAAGGAGTTGTATGTTACTGAATTTTGTTCTTAAATGTGGTAGAATCTGTTCATATCATTTTTCGGATTATCCGTCGTTTATCCAACCACCTGTTGGTGCTGATTAAACCTGATTATCGGAAATCTTGTGTATCAAAAAGTAACTTCTGTTAAAAGATAATCCACTTTTATGTATATTTTTTCTTCTGTGTTGCAGACTGCTATCCAGATCCAAGCCACTGGAACTTTCACAGATCAATTTGGAGTGAAGAGGAAAAATGGTGAAGAGTGGTTGGTGAAATTTAGCGATGTGGAAACCTACATTCCTGATGTATACGAGAAAGTAGTTCAGATTGTTCCCATAACTACGCTTACGAACAGGCAGTATTGTGTTGTTCTGAATCCTGTAGGAGAGGATGGAAAACCGCAGTTGGGGAAGAAGTTGCTAATCAAGGTAAGTTACTAGTTGCAAACACAAAGAAATGCATGTCGTATACAGCGTGCAAAGTCAGTGAAGTGAATATTTGTTCACCTATCTGATAAGTCAGTCTGTCCGTTATGTTTGGTAAGAGACGAGACGAACCATGCATCTAAAGCACACAGCTTAGAACAAGCTAGTTTGTTTTCTATCTCCGCAAATTATTAACAACAATGAAAACAATACGGGCAACTGACTTATGCCACATCCTGTATAAAGTATTGAGCGTTGCCTAGCAAGTAATCAATACCCCCGTGGTGGGGCTGTGCCCCCTTTTTCTTAACCAAAATCTCCCTGGAGGACTAAACCGCCATGGTGTCCATCTGCAACCTCGCACGGGGAGACCCACCAAAGGGGAGGTTTGCCCATTTATTGTAACCTACTCGTGGTCAAAATTATTGTAACCTACCTTCATTACAAAATTTCGTTTCATTAGCTTCAGTGGTTTGGAAATTGGGTTTTGGGACGGCCATTTTGGATCAAAGTTGACTACTTTTTGAACGTTTTCTTATATTGTCGTGACCTACTTGTGATGGTACACCTTAATGTAAAATTTCATTTATCTAGCTCAAACGGAGTGGAAAGTGTTTTTTTGGGCGGCCATTTTGAATCAGAGATGGCCATTTCCAAAATGTTGTAATATTTTCCTGAACTACTCGTCATTATGCACCTTTATGCCAAATTTACGGTGTCGAAAATGGATTTTTAAGTCCGCCATTTTGGATTCAAGATGGCGTCTTTGGATACATTGTGTAATATTTTAGTAACCTACTAGTGATAATGTACCTTCACACCAAATTTCATTTCAGTATCCCCAGCGGTTTAGGCTCTCTATTCTATACAACAATAGGTTTGGCGGCCATTTTGGATCCAAGATGGCGACTTTTTCAACATTTTGTAATTTTATTCTAAACTACTAATGATCATGTACCTTCATACCAAATTTAGTATCTCTAGCTCAAACGGTGTGGAAAATGCATTTTTAAGGTCCGCCATTTTGGATCCAAGATGGCGTCTTTGGATACATCTAGTAATATTTTCGTAACCAACTGGTGATGTTGTATTGACCCATGGTGAGTTAGTGATCATGGGGGCTATATATTATATGGATGGTTAGATTTACCTTTTGTTAAGTACGATTGGTTTGAGCTATTATTATATTTGTACTTCATTGTTTATATTGCTTCTTTCATTTACGGAAAGGTTCCGGACTTAAAATTATTCCTCGCATTCCAGTAATTGTTTTTATTAATTGCATATTATAATCATTTGAATAATAAATTTGTTTAAGAAAATTGTCCATGTAAGCTGTACCTAAGAATTTCCTCAGGGGTTATAATCAGAGGCGTATATTTTATTATATCAGGAGATCGTGTACTTCTTGGCCCAAGGTTACTCAACGAAGATTGGTGTAACCCACCAAAGATGTTCTAACGGTATACAGGCATTTCTTAATTAGGAATATAGAGTAGGGAGATAAAAGTGAGGTTTTTTACTTCTCTACGTCCATCAAACATACCATTGATCCTAATTTTCCCCTTGATTTCGGAGAAAAAAGAAGAGGGGTAGGTTGCATTTGATGTGAGTAAATACATTATATAAGGAAACAGTTTCGAAAATTTGTGTGTAAGGTTCCGCTTTAAGTAAGTTTGGTCGGCAATTGGTTTCTGTTAAAGACAACAGCTTATAAAGTGAACACTGCGGTAAATTCTGTCGAGAAACAACACGTGCGATCAATTCCCGTGATTGTATTCATTCGACACTTTCCTGGTTCCAAATTTAAAATAGTTCAGGTCATCAGGAGGACATCAAATGGCTGGGACCTATTTAAATTACCAGGCTGGCACATTCTTTTCCTTGAAAATTGACTCGTTTGTTTGTTAGCACCAATAACAACTACTATTTTTCTGTATTTCAAAAGCTGGACAGTAATGATTGAGGACAGTCAATTTAGGTATAGCGTATAGAGAAACGTAACATTGGCTTATCTTTGAAGTTGTCTCGAGTAGTTCTCTCAATAAGAACAGCACCACTAACACAGAAAATAGTGCTAGTGTTCTTTTTATTGAGAGAATTCGATGCGACTACCAAAGTAAATCGATTGGTGGAACAAGCTTGTTAAAACTGTATTTATGATCGAATCATTTGAGTTGAACTGCATGTCTGGTTATGTTTTGATTTCAGGGTGAGAAGTCGTTTTTCCTTCAGCCTGGAGAGGAGCTCCTTGGTGGCATTCAAAACGTCTATGTCTTGAGTGAAAACGAGGGATTGACTCTGCGAGCGAATGAAGCTTTTACTGACACGTTTGGCGGACAGGTAAAACTTCCTTCTTTACTTGGATAACTATAGGTCTACTAGTGTTGTTTAATTTCGTCATTGAGTGAGTGATAGGAACCGAGCGGTCGTAGCTCAGTGGTAGTGTTGGCTGCGCATTCAGGAGGTCCTGGGTTTACCCTAGATGACCCTAGCAACGATACTTGTATATCAGATAAATGTATGTGAAACAAAATTATGATCAAATCGCCACGTATCCATGACTATAATACGAGGCAAAAAGATAATGCAGATACACCCTATGTAAGACTAAGTAAGTCGCAACAAAGTTATAAGTACTCAGGAATTAAAGTTTAATCTGTTACATCATATATTGGAGATATTAAAAGGTTTGACAAATATATTAAAAATTTGCTTAAAACTGGTTGGCTATATAGCGTAGGTGAGTACCATTGCTTCTACATAGATATGCATCTTATTTATGTACTGTTTCTTCAGTAATTTTTGTGTGTTGCAGAATGTAAATCGCACTCCTGGTGACAAATGGATGATCGTGGGACCAGTGGAATATGTGCCTCCAGTAGAGGTGACTGTACTACAAGAAACCAAGGCCATTCCGTTACATGATAATGAAGGCATGTATGTTCGCAATACGAAGACTGGGAAGGTAAGTAGTGTTGTACGCTTACACATACATATTATTTACAATTTCCGAAATTCTCCTTCTCTCCCTTTCACGTTTCATGGTCCTGTCGATTTTAGGAAGCAAAACTAATCTGCTGCAGCCAAACCGGGTGAATATTCGATGTCCATATTTTTTTCTTAATTGCTCGATGTTTACGAGTGACAGAGCGCATTGTTGTTTAACAAACACCAAAGTATGGGAGATAAGCATTTCACGTTTTACTCACTGAACCGAGCGGCCGTAGCTCAGTTGGTAGAGCGATGGCTTCGCATTCAGGAAGTCCTGAATTCGATACCAGTAAGCGACCATTCAGCCTGAGTTTTTTTTCTAGGGTTCTTCCTCAATCACACCAGGCAAATGGTGGAATGGCACCTTCAACTTAGCTACCTAAATCCTATCCCGGGCTAAGCCATAAATACCTAAAGGTCATGAGTAAAATTCAGTTATTATCCTATGAATTCGACCACATAACTCCTTGTCATCATAGAACATTTTTCGTGACTTTTGACCGTGAAGCACAAATTCTCGGTGGATAATGTCTTTCGAGTAGACTTTTTTTTTTATAATTCAAAAACATTTGGTCGAAACCAACATTCGTCAATATATCGTCACCTTGGAACTAGAAGTTCAACTGTGTCCACGTCAGCTACTTTAGAGAAAACAGTTTTAACCACTTGGAGGTCGTTTTGTGAGAGATTATTTTTAGGGTTGATGCCCTTCAGTACAAGGTCTTTGGCTGCAGTGTTAATTCTAGTTTGCCAAAAAAAAAAGTCAAAACCAGATTACCTCCTGTTTCTAAGGTGACGATATACAGTTCTAAAATCGTTGAAAGTCTCCTTAATACGTTATCGATGATAATTGCTGTTCGCTTTATTTTATTACTCCATGCACACAGCTACTGTTATCCTAACATCAGAAGTATAGATACAGTCTGATGATTGTACCGCTAACTGCGCTAAAATCAACAAAGCTGTTACTTTTAGAAGGAAGCCTACGAGAGTAATTTCTATTTTGAGATAATAAATGCAAAATATTTAAATGATTTTAATATATATAATATTAATCGTTAATTGGTCTTTTCTAAGTTCGTTTATATCTTGTTCGGCTTAATGAAGATTTAAGAACTTTGTTCCTGCACATGGATCTTTAAAGCAATTTCACGTATTTTTAAGCTTTTATTTTTAATACATATTCGATCAGCGGGAAATTATTCTTCTAATTATTTTAAGTCGTTAGGAGTTTAGTTCAGTGCTGTAAGTAGCTGATGACTTTGCAAGTAACGCTAGGAACACTAGCGTTATCCTCTCAGGCTCTAAGAACATAAGTCTCTAGATACATTGTGCTTTATTTTGACAGAATTGAGAATATCAGTAAGTTACGTGGTGTGTGTGTTGCAAAAGTGAGGTTTAATTTGAGGTAGGTGCCTGATTTTAAGGATGAAATAGATTTTATTATACGCTTAGGACAACAATAAAAACTAATCGTGTTGGATTGGTACCGAAAATCTTAAGCAGAAACTTCGCAATAAAAAAAAATGGATAGGATTTTAGGATGTCTACCACTCTGGAAAACCTGAAATACTCAGGGAATTTTATTATAGATCTGGAAAACTCAGGGAAACCTATAATTTATGAGGTGGACTTGTCCACAGTTGGTAAGAGCACTGTCCCTGCAAGGACGGAGGTCGTGGATTTTTTTTTCACTTGTGAAATATCAACAATGTAAAAGATGCTTGGACTGGGTGGTGGTAGGATTAAAGAAAATGTCATTGCGTATTATTTACATGTTCCACTGTACTAAAAACTCAGGGAATTTGGTAAAAAAAAATATCATGGAAAACTCAGGGAATTTCATGTCAGAATATTAGTAGACACCATGGATAAGCATATCCTCGCACCAACTCAAAAGGATATACCATATGAAGATAACAATATAAATCCTGCAATTATACCACCCAAGACGTTAGAGAAAAGTTTCACGCAGTATAGGAATTATTTTGTTCCGTGGTGTATATCAAATTACACGCTAATATGAAGAGAAGTATGTAGACATGATCAAATGAACCCTTAAGAACACGTCACAAATGTAAATAGTGAAACTCTGTGGTCTTTATCACTTAAGCGTCTCATCTCTCAGGTTTGCAGGTGGAGTAACAATGACAAAGCCAAGATTCCATAAAGGAAAGAATATGAACATCTTTGAACCAGGATCAGGAATTGTTAAATAAACTTTGGTTATCTTTCTATAAATAAAACACACCAACCAACAGTTAGTTTATTCCTGTTATATTCTTTCAGATACAGTTACTGATTTCCTTTCATACCTTCAGATACACTTCCTTCCAGAGCTTTATTTTTCATCTCTTTCTCTCCAGTAGCAGTAACCTTACTTTCTTTTACACATACAATAAGTATTCCCCATAGGTTCTGTTATTTTATTCTGAGACTGACGCATTCCATGGGACAGTAGCTGCCACTTGCTCCTCCTTTCACGTCTGACAAGGACAGCCGCCATATTAGTCTGCAAGATTACACGTGCTGCTAAACCCAAAATGTCCTTATCTTTTAAATCAACTGATGAAGCTGTGACGCAATTTTCAGTTCAGTTAATTCGTGGCGCTTAAGTTACACTGTTTGTCATTGTTTTGCGCGTCACTAATAGTACTTGTGCTGCCACCTGTATGGTCATCATAGAAAACACCTCGCCTTTTAGCGCCAGATCAATTTGTCTGGTAGGTGCAGCTACATTTTTTGCTGTCGTTTTTGTATAATATATATATATTTTGTGATATTCTCCAAGAACGTCTGTGATGTGTATTTGGTAGTTTGTGTGAGATAGACATTAGGATGCAGTTGTTGTAGTGCCGATGACGTATCCAAACCTGGCAAGTGCTTTGCACCGGCACCAAGCGTACATGTTACGCGAAAATATTTTCGGTGTTTTTATTGTATATATGTTTAGTGAGAAACGCCTAGTAAGCTTACTTCTTTTTGGGGTTAACACTCGTACAAGTCCTCAGTCTGCCCGAAACATCAGTGTATTAACAGTGCAACAGTCCCCCTCGCCCTCTCCCCTCGGGGCTCCATGTGCCGTGTCAGTTACTACGTTAATAAAACAGTATGTTCTACAAATATTATGAGATAAGGGACCTGCCTAGGTAAACCTTGTTGCTTTTATTATTATTTGTTTTTCCTGCTTGCCTTTTCAAATTGCTTTTGGGTCAATCCATACGAAATCAACCAATAAAAAAATAATTTGTTGCTGACGTATTTTATTTTATTTTTACACATGCATTTTCTGTTTATGTATGTATCTGGGAGTAAGAAATTACTTTTTAAAAAATTTTACTACTACCACTATGGATTCTAGCAGCCATTTTGTTTATAAGGATCAGCCGTTTTTGGCGTTTTTAGAGGTTAGCGATAAGTTAAATAACTTTTTTATTTATTAAATATCAACTTGAAATAAAAACCATCTTATTCTGAATGAAACCATCTGCAAATCATGTTATGACCAAAAATGTGTTAAGTTTTAAGGAAATAACCTTAAAACTTAACTAGAAAAATGTTTTTTGATTAGAATAAATTGAAGACTTTAGGGATTTTTTTTTCAAAGAAGGGATTAAAAAACAACTTTAATGTTGTTTTTTTTCCCCTTAAAGATATAATAGAGAACAAGACTTACAAAAATTTTGATACCTTTTAAATGCCTCCTTTAGGTTTTACGTGCCTTCAAATATCGCAATTTGTCCAAAATGGCCGATTTTCAAACAGGTATATCTCAGAAAGGACTGAATCAAAAAATCTGAAATTTTCACAAAATACCCTTCTAGTGCCTGGTAATAAACACATGAAATTTCATCGTTGTGTTTCAATCAGAAGTGTTTTTTTTTAATTAATTAAAGAAATAAGCAAAAATACACAGTACGACGCACATTGACGCAGACGCGTAGTGTTAAAACACTGAAAAAAAGTGAATTAGATTAGTGAAAAACACAATTGATTAAATTTTGTGTTTATTACCAGGCACTAGAAGGGTATTTTGTGAAAATTTCAGATTTTTTGATTCAGTCCTTTTTGAGATATACCTGTTTCAAAATCGGCAATTTTGGACAGATTGCGATATTTGAAGACCCGTGAAACCTAAAGTAGGCATTTAAAAGGTATCAATTTTTTTTTAAGTCTTGTCCTCTATTATATCTTTAAGGGGAAAATACATTAAAGTTGTTTTTCAATCCCTTCTTTGGAAACAAAATCCCTAAGTCTTCAATTTATTCTAATCAAAAAATGTACTATTAAAAATAAAATAAAATATGTCAGCAACACCCATTGGTTGATTTCATATGGATTGACTCTTTTGTTTTATGTAGTATATGAATATTATTGAACAATGAATATGTTCTATTTCCCTTAGGTTCGCTCCGTTATTGGACAAACGTATATGCTTACCCAAGACGAAGAACTGTGGCCGAAATTTTTGTCAGAGTCCGTCAGAAAGCTGTTATCACCAGAACACGATGCATTGGCTGATCGTGGATTGTACACTGCAGCACCAGCCTCAGCTAGCTTCGCTGCAAAAAGAGTACCTGATCCTTTTGACCCTACAAGGGTGGTAACTTTCCAGGTTCCTCATAATGCCGCTGTACAGGTGTACGATTACAAGTCAAAGAAATCAAGGTATTCAGTGTTATTGTTTTAGTAATCTTCTGGTAATCTATAAAAGTGAGATTCGATTTAATGTAAGGGTAACTGATATCAAACGTATATTCTTTGTTGCGAAATGAAGTCATTTTGGGGGACCTGAGCACTTTATACGAAGGTAATGAGGGTACTGATACATCTTTGGCTTTGTAAATAACAAATTATGGGGTTGAAAAGAATTCATATTCCTCTCTTAGCTTCCTCGTTGTTCCAATTTCTTTAAACACTCCCAGAAGAATCTTTTACCATGTACAAAATTACAACTTAGAGAAGTTTGCAACATCCATAGTGGTACTTTATTATTATTTTATTGTAAAATTCAACGTAGCGAGCAATCCCTACCGTCATGTCTATGATGGAATTGGACAAGAATTCAATCTTCTTCGAGTGTTGCCGAGTTTTTCGTGTGAAAAAGTGCCTGCTAGAATTTCTACCATGTTTAGTCCAGTGATATTCTAGGAATGAAACATTCTGCATCTAATATGCCTCTAAATTTAGTTCTAGTTTCTTAGAATTATCGGCCTGGGCCAAAGTTGCCTAAAGGCGTTAAAAATTCCATTCTATTCTTGCAGTGTATAAACAGGCTCTCTCACACCAAATTTTATGTGTGGTGATTAGTTTTGTGTAGAATTTTTATGTCCCAGTCTTTTAGTTGCTTCAAAACACCCCGTGCGTAGCCAATATGGCATCCTTAAGGGGCCCTCGTCACTCCCTCCCCCACTTTTTAAACATTTTTCAAAATCTAATAGTATTATGAAGAAGATAGCTCTCTAGTACTTATGAAATACAATGGACAGCGATCTCGAGATCGTGTCCATTGATTAGTACGTTGTCAAAGATTATGACGTCTTTATTAAATTGACAACGTATCACTCATCAATGGACAAGATCTCGAGATCGCTGTCCATTGTATTTCATAGTAATTTGTAAGTACTAGAGAGCTATTTTCGTAAAATTTTGATAATGCTATTAGATTTGAAATATTCTGAAAAACGTTAAAAAAAAAAGTGTTGGACGAACTCATTTCTTGAGGTGTGTCTTTGGGAAATACATATTAGTCCGAAGAGACCAAGTCAGGTGAGTAGGCATGGTGTTTGTGAACTCCAAAATGAATATCTGCTTGTGAATAACATAGGTTTTTTTTTTTTTGAGAGAGAGAGGGGGGGGGGGATTATGGAAGGTAAGCAACATACATAGTGTATCACCGTAAATTTATTTGGCTGAGTTCTGTTTGAAGAAAAGATATTTCATCAGTGATCGAAATTCCCTTCCAGTGAAATCTCTTTCCCCGCAAGGCAATTAGGAGACCCGGATTCGATTTCCGGTCGCTGTATCGTCCAGTTTTTCTGTGTACTTTTTCAGTATGAAGAAATTAAGCATCGGTGACCGCGGTAGTTGTGTGGCCTGAAGCGTTAGGCCAGTGTCTTTATAGGTTCTGGATTCGAAACCCAACTAGGGCATGGCTGTTTACGGATTTCAGGAATTCAAAATCTATTAACCCCAAAATACAAAGTTTTACCAAAGAAATTAACATAAATGGGTCGTACTAAGTTAATACGCCACTTTCAGTCCCAGGGTTCGATAGGATAAGATAATTGTAAAGTAAAGGAGATTTGCCTTGATTTACAATCCCCACTGGTGCCCTTACCTTTACAGACAACTATGACGAAAAATATTTCAAAGGTGTATATTTTTTGAAACGATAAACTCATGAAATGTAACGGAGGTCACGTGTCCCGCTACACAAAATAGAATCTTTTGAATATTATTGCAATTAAACAGCAAATTCAAAGTACGCCTTTTTTCTCTAGAAGCGGACTAAACATACTGGAATATAAAATTATCTACAATTTTTATTCCGTAAAGAATTTATGTAAGTACCAGAGACTCTCAAAGTCATGTCTCGATATTTTTGTGTAACGGAGGTCATACCATCAAATGACGTCATTACTCACCGAACACAACATGTTCAGAACTGGCAACACTTTGAAGTGAAGTAAGATGGCGTATGTTATTTGTGGCTGCTGTTGAATTGAGGAGTTAAGCAATCAGTTACACAGGTTAAGTGCAAAATATATTAAAAAAATCATACATGATTTTTAAAAGCGTAACAACGGTCGTTTGATTAAAGAATAAGTTTACTCCTTCATGCAAATAAAACTACTATTTTTTAAAATCACATTCGCAATTATAATAATAACTGAAGGAGGCAGCACGATGAAGCCCACGTGTGGAAGACAGGTGAAGCTACCGACCGAAAATGAAACGGCGGTCACTGTAACAGCGGTCACGAATTGATTGTTTTTCTGCGTGACCGGCGATACAAAATATGACCGCTGTTACCTGCGTGACCGTCGATACGCCATGTTTTAATTTGAAGTTTCTTTCTTATGATACAGATATATAGAATTAAAGAATTAAATATTACAATTAGTAATGAAAAGTCACGTAGAAATATCGAAGTTGTGGAGTGGATTAGAGGATTATATTTATCTCCTAACATATTTAAGAATCTCATTGGCGGATTTATTAAATACAAAGAAGCTTGGGAAACTACTTGGTCTTAACAGTCGCATATCAATGCTAAATAAAGCTCCGGCCTCCTTTGATGTTACATTTTTATCTTGATGAAGCAAATTCAAGAATGTGTCATGGAAAGAAAGATGTTGTTTGTAAGAAGGGAGAGCAACACCAGAAACAGTTACTTTTAGATACAATAAAAAAACTTGTAAAAGAAATTTCTTCGAATGTATCCAAATAATTACATATGTTATGAAACTTTCAGAAAATTGAAATAATTTTATGTGGTTTCCCCAAAAGCTTCAGATAGGAAACTTGTCTTTCCTTGCTATGTGCTAATATGAAACTAATCCGCAAAAAGGCTAAGGAAAATGATATCGTGGGTGATACTCTTCAGGATGATGTTGAGAAAAGTGTGTGTTCCCAAGACAGAAAAGAGTGCATGTTGGGAACTTGTCAAAGACGGTAAAATAAAATTCAAGCAGCAACAATATATGACTGTACCACAGAAACCGATTGAGGATCCTGTCACAGCTGAAAGTCATATTGAAACTCCAGGACTTTCAGAGCTTAATGTTCCTGGAGCAGCTGGAGTCACTTCTGAGAACAGCAAACAAATTACTCATTCTGAGTGGAAATTTGTGCAAAAAAACAAAACAT
Organism: Lepisma saccharinum; assembly: GCA_022664845.1. NCBI lineage: Eukaryota > Metazoa > Arthropoda > Insecta > Zygentoma > Lepismatidae > Lepisma > Lepisma saccharinum. Next base: position 35,179 of record JAGDQP010002070.1, on the reverse strand, counting down.
TTCTGGCAAAAAAAATAAGAAAAATTTAGGTTACCAGCTCTAATGTGATTGAATTTTGTTCAAAATTGGAAAGTCAGTTCGCAACCTACAGAAAACATCTCTTCCATTTTATATATAAGCAGCGTGAGATGAAGATGCTCAGGGAACAATTAAAGTATAATGAAGCTATTGTTCGTGTCGATTTTTCAGAAAATTATCCATGTAAATATTCAGATGAAGTGCAAAGCATGCACATCGGTGCAGAAAAAAAAAACTTATCTATCCTTACATACTGTGGTTGAGTACAAATACAATAAAAGCATTTTTAAAGCAGAGAGCACTTCGTATTGCACAGTATTTGAAAGTGGGGATCATGCAGCTCACGCTGTATGGGCACATTGAACTCACATTAGGTCACAGCCATTGTAACAACGGTCACTGGTAAGTAACAGGAGGTCACAGCCATTGTAACGGCGGTCACCATGTAACAGAAGGTCACTCTTGAAATATATGCATTGTAAACTGAGTTCTTACATTTCATATAATATTCACCTCCTCACGTTATTTACTTCGAGAAGCCTTACTATAAAAACATACAACCGGTCAACTAACTACAATATTAACTGTTGTGAGCAATCTAATTCACTATGACATTTCGCTTTTTTCTCAAAACAATGGATTTTTTACATTTTGTTGCCAACCCCCATCAAATTTTTCTATAAATATGTATTAAATGCTCAAGTAGATTAGAAAAATAATGACAAATATGCAACATAATCGATATCCATTTTTTTCAGTGGTAAATAATTTGATCATGAAGGTGTGACCTCTGTTACAGTTTTACAAATATATGTAAAAAGACGTGTGTGTCCCCAGCGACATAGGAGATATTTCATGAAACCACATAGTGCACTTGGTTTATGGGATCATAAGCTAATATTATGCAACATTTCAGACTTGTACAATAACTTTTATTCTTCACGATTTTCAGAAGTGAAAAAGGCGTATTAACTTAGTACGACCCAAATAAGCTTAGCTGTTCCTTGGGGATCGACTTGATCATTGTCGCGCTACGAGTGAAAATTCGGGTTAGACAAAATTTTAAGTTTGGTAGAAAGGGTTCAGGTAGGATACTTGTCATTACCAATAGATGCGGTACAGTCAGAGAGAAGAAGACTGTTTGATCTATCCCATGTTGTAAGACTAACAAACGTTAATAAAAGCAAACAATACCGCGGCAGATTAAAAATGCCTCATCATATAAACGAAGAATTATGCCTGTGAATGATTACAATGTGTCTGACAGAAAATTATGTAAAATTTATTTTATTTTTACCTCATCTGTACGTGGGTCGAAGTGAAGTATAGTAATGTTCTTTTGTGGTGCTTCAAACATTTTTGTAGAAGTTTAGTTTTAATCTTGCAGGTTCGCACCCCGAGGTTTTTCTCAGCGACCCTGCATAGTCTAAAAAGAGAGCCTGTGGACACTAGATTCGCCATCCCTTTTCGGGAATATATGCTCGCCGAGAGATGTTATCCGTTAGGTGTGTTGCTGGTTTTGCGCCATATACGTTAAATTAATTAAAGGATTTTTTTTCATGCGTTGTATTCTTTCATGCTTGCTGAAAATAATCCATAAATAAATGTCTATATTTCCAGGGTTGTGTTTGGTCCAGATCTTGTCATGTTAGAGCCGGATGAGCATTTTACTCAATTGTCTCTGTCCGGAGGAAGACCAAAGAAGCCCAATATGATTCGAACTCTGGCCTTGTTACTGGGACCTGACTTTTGTACCGATCTTGTGGTGGTAGAAACGGCTGATCACGCTCGACTCTCGCTTCAGCTTGCTTATAATTGGTGAGTATTTCTTCTTTGTTTTAGTGTGTGTGTGTTGGTAAATACGCAAAGTTGTCATGTTCTGCGGTAGCGGCAGATCCTTTATAGATAGGTTGGCCTTGTCGCTCCTGTGGTTTTTTTCTTTTTTGTCGTAGTTTGATTTTCTCAAGGTAAATTGTAAACTAAGTCAAAGGGAAAACCATAAGATCGGTATAAATGGAGATTGCTGAATATGCCTTCAAGGGCCTTCCGCTTTTGACAGTACTGATTATAAGTGACAATTTTCTCCCTTAACATTGTCTATGATTTGCTCCAATCTTACTCTTCAGTCATGTCTTGAATACACCAAACGACCGTAGCTCCGAGTTGGTAAAGTGTTGGCTTTGCATTTGGAGGTTCTGGGTTTGATACCAGCAGCTGACCATCCAGACTGAGGTTTTTCCAAAGTTTTTTTCCTCAGTTACACCAGGCAAAAGACTTAATGGTACCTTCAAATTAGGCCCTGATCGACTTTAATTTAAATAAAAAGTTACTAAGAAGCTGGTTATGGAAATTTCTGTACTTTATCTAATGTTAAATTTGTTAGTTGTCAAAAATAATTGACATAAATGAATGTATATAAGTACCTTTGCATATCGGCTTTAATTGTGCTAAAAGAAAGGCCATGAATGATGGTTGACAAGAAGAATTTACATCGAGAGAATACCTGAAGTACAAGTTAAAATCACTGTCCACTTACAGGTAAATTTAGTTTTAGTTTATTCATAACATGTATGAAGTTCTGTTAATTCCTCACGTAATTATTTGTAGAATTAGGTATTTATACAAGGTATAAAAGAACATATTTATTATGCCTCATGGACATTAGTGTATAGAAGAAATTATAATAATAAGGCTTCTTTACAGGCACTTTGATGTTGGCGAAAAATCAGTCGATGTTGGAACTAAATTATTCAGCGTACCGGATTTTGTTGGAGACCTGTGCAAGGCAATAGCATCACGTATCCGAGGTGCTGTAGCAGGAACAAGATTTGACGACTTCCACAAGGTTTGTGAACTTTCCTTTTTCTAATCAATGGAATTTAATAGGTACCATTAAGTGTTCACAGAAACCTTGGCTATTGTAGTCAGTGTTGTTAACAATAATCACTAAAAAATAGTTAAATAGCAATCTAAAAGTAGCCAGACCCCTAGCTTTGCAACGTTAGAAGTAGGCGTGTTTGTCGCTAGAGCATGCAAAATAGGTAGCTAAATGGTTTTCAAAGTAGCTAGTTTTAGCGACTTCGTCGCTAAATTGGCAACCCTGATCGTATTCTTGATGCGTGTTGTATCGAAATGTATTTAAAATAATTAAATTACGGGCGCAGAGCAATAAAACTTCAATGGCACACAAACTGTATACAAGTGCAGAGTGGAAACTTGCGGGAAATGGTCAGGAAATTTTGCACTGCTGAACTAAATCTCAGGGAATTTCTGAGACTATTTCGTTTTGTCCGTCCTTAACGCCGAACTAGCATCTCCAACAAAGCATGCAGAGAGAAACTGATGTCAGTGACCTCGATTTATCCGGTCGTTATGACTGAAAGGCGGCAGATACTTTTCATTTGGTTAGGTTTGTCCATGTTAATCACGTTAGCGCCTCGACCAAGGCTGGTGGAGGGTAACTGGTTTCAGAGCTTTGGTTGAGAGACATTTCTATATTTGGCCTTGCCGTAAGGCATTATCATTGTACTTTCATAATCTTTGTGGTAATGTTTTGGCAACATTACTTTTGTTTGTTATAGAGCGTAATTCGAATCTTCGTTGATTATTGTAATCGGTTTTTCTTGACATTTCATGGTTTGTAGAAGATGTGTGTTTTGTCTTATGTCGCGTACGATCAAAACAACTGGTCGTCAAGTCTTTTTCATCAATGGATGCATTTTCGCATAGTTTTCCGTACATGAGATGATATATTGTATCTTATATCGGATTCAGTATCTGCTGACGATAACAGCTTAAGATGTATTCAACATAATATGGTTTGTATATAGGAGTATCCTCCTGTTGTGGGAACAAATCAGCGTAACTATTTCTTGTTTATGTATCAGCAGTAGATGGTAGATCTTTGGACGTTGGTTCAAATCTTTATTATTGTTGTTAATCTGCTGGATGAATATTAAGTATTACCCATACACACAGCAGATAAAGATGGCACAGTACGGCAGGATCATAGTAACTATGCACCCATCGTATGGTGAAAATTGAAGACTTTTTCAGTTTTTTTTTATGTTTACGTCAGTTATTGAGTGAAAGATTTTTTCTAATTCGGAAGTGAAAATAGTTTTATTGACATCATGGCAGCAAATATCACATTAGACAAATTTGACCCGAATACCATGGATGTGAATGTATGTTTGGAACAATTCATTGCTTACTGTGACGCTTATGGTGTAAAAACAGAACACACGGTAGCGTTGTTCTTAGCGAACATTTCGCACGATTTGTTCTCGACAATGAAAGACCTAGTTGCACCGGATAAGCTGCAAGCCATGTCATTTGATGCTGTCCAAGGCTTACTCAAACATTTCGCTTTCAAACGTAACATTATTGTGGAAAGCGTGAGGCAAAGTAAATTCCAGTCCGCAGCTGATTTTCTGCGTGTACTCAAAAAACAGCTAATGAGATGCGACTTTGGACCTCCATCAGACAATTTGTTGCGTGACCAGATGGTCGTAGATGTGTTTCGCGAGGATGATACGAAGACTCCTATCTAATGATAACTCTCCAATGGGCTATTGACACCTTAACCTTAGGAACAGTGGGTAAAGACGCTCGCTTTTTTTAATAGAATTAGACCAACGAATGAAACAATAGCTAAAACAGATGATCTAAATCAGATTTCTTGCAGTAAATTTAAACCTGTGGGGGCTGCAAAGAAAAGGAAAGCGCATCTGTTAATAGATGCGGAGGTTCGCATACTCTGAGAAAGAATATAAAACGTGCTTTGCACTTAAATTCAAGTGCCTATATTGTGGTCGCATGGGACATATAAAATGCAATCAAAATGGAAAGCTCAAACTACTAATAAAGAAACAGCTCAGTGAGGGTCAGTTCTACAATCGACCGTTAAACTTCTAGTCAGCGCTACGTTGAGGCCAGCTCTCCTTTTGCGTACTCTCATTGGCCAAAATCAGACTTGGCCTCAACTTAGCGCTGACCAGAAGTTTAGCGGTTGATTGTAGAGTTGACCCTTTGTTGAACAAAATAGCGTAGTACCTTTCCTAGAGTACTATAATGAAATACCTGACATAAACAAAGCAGGAGTGGAGCAATTAACAACGCAAGCTCAGCAACCTACATCTCAAGCGAGGTACTTCAGTGATGTCTTTATGTATGGTTGTGTTCAGAATACTTCTAGTATTGAGAATCAGGAAAGTAACACTCCGTTGGTAGATTTACAAATTGCAAATCAACAACATAGTTAACACAGCGCATGAAAAGAGTATAATTTCGATTGACTTACTTTTTCAGCTTGGAGACTTACATATGCTTAGATCCCAAAAACAAGTGTTATAATTAGTTAACTCTGACGTACAGATAATTGGATCAACTGAGATACAGGTTAAAAGAGATTCTAAAGATTATACGCTATCTTTTCTTGTCACTAAGTCTGAGTTACCAAGTATGATTCTGGGTAGTGAAAACCTAAATATGCTATTTCCAGGTTGGTCATTTGAACGAGACAAGATGTCATCACCGGTAATGGTTGACCTAGAATCGGCTATAGTTTCGAACGACACATACAATATGAATAAACTTATTAAAGGTTTAGAAACATAATGACAAGGTATTTTTATAGCAAATTTAAAAGGGACAGTCTCAAATTATTTGTACCGTGGGAGATATTACAAAGAATTTGCAACTTTTAAATGAGAAATTGTGCAAACATAATCTGGATATACTTCCGGAAAAAATTGGTGATAATTGGAACAGTTCTAAATCGTTACTCAAAGTTCGTGATAAAGCTACAGAACAAATTATGATTCCTTATGAGATTTGCACTAAGGCTAAGGAAAAGAACTGCAAGAAAACGTCGGAGCAGAAAAGGGTTATGAACGAATCGAAAGATGATGATTCAAAAACGATTCAGCTGTTCTTAAGAAATAAGTTGAAGATTGGATGAATAGTCAAGGACTTATCCATAAAATGTTTACACCTACATTTCATAGTCAAGTTTAGTACGTTATCATTGAGCCCTCCCTCAGTACAGTAGAGTATGTGTAGTCCTACACACATGGGACCGAGCCTTGTCGGACTGGCGAAGTATCGGACTACAGAGACTTTACTGTATACTATACACTTATTTCTGTAGTGTCTTATTTTAGGTTCTACACTTATGAACACAACTAATATGCTTAAAGAAATAAATACATTTGTACTGTGTTTGTCCCCGGACCTCAGGACCTTGTTTGAGAACATGTTTCAAATTAGTCTTTGAAGTAAGGGAGATATGGGTGTGTTTTCGCAAATATGTAGGAAATGCAGTACTTATTTTATTTTTCTCCTGCTTTTCAGAATTCTGCAGATATTATTCGTACAGCTGTATTTGGATTGGATGAGAACAAGAAGGTTCGGAAGCAGATCCTTTTCCCGCAGAACAACTTGTGTGTAACCAGTGTAGATATCCAGAGTGTTGAACCAGTAGACCAGAGGACGCGAGATTCCCTGCAGAAGTCCGTGCAATTGGCCATTGAAATAACAACCAATTCTCAGGAAGCAGCAGCTAAGTAAAGCATATTTGTCAAAGTAGAATTGTCTTGTTTTTTCTATCCTATCTAGGGGTCGTAGCATCGATCACTGCTCATGCCATGTGGGCTTTGTGGTGGACAAACACCGTGTGCGTGGGTTTTCTCGGCGTTCTCCCACTTTCTTCGTTCCACCAATTCATCCCATCATCATCCATCTGGCCTGAGCCAAAATTGCCTAAAGGCCTTAAAACTAAATTCAATTCAATTCTATTATAGTAATGACTCACTAATTCAGAATTTACCGTTCAGCCATGAAACAATAGATATTAGACAGTTTTAGCATCCCGTAGTTCCATTCCGTATCCGCTCCTTTTTGTGCTTTATTCACAACAGTAAATATTTGTTATTAATATATTTTTAATGTTTGATTTTAGCACCAATATATCTGGTGTAGTAAAAAGTAATCCATTATTTTTGCATGACATTGAAGGCTTGACTTACCATAGTTAGAATGATCCGATTTAGGTCACATATGCGCCGTTTTGTTCGATAACGTGTTTCCATTTGGAAGGTAAGATCATGATGCCTCTCTCATAGAAGCCCTTGTCCCTATTGGCAAAAAATTGAGACAGTCGATGTTCACAAGCCTCTCTTGAAGCGAATTTTTCACCAGCAAACGTGTTCGCCATGGACAGGAACAGATGGTAATCACTCGGTGCCAGGTCCGGACTATAAGGTGGATGCATAAGAACCTCCCAACCAAGCTCCCGGAGCTTCTGGCGAGTCACTATCGATGTGTGTGGCCTGGCGTTGTCCTGGTGGAACACAATGCCTCTCCTATTGGCCAAAGCTGGGCGATTGCTGCCTTCAGACGGTCCAATTGTTGACAGTATAGTTCCGAGTTAAGGGTTTGGCTGTAGGGGAGCAGCTCATAGTAGATAATTCCCTGCCAATCCCACCAAACACACAGCAAAACCTTCCTGGCTTGAGCACCGTTTGCGCCGGCGCACCGCGCTTCGACCACGACCGTTTTCGCGTGACGTTGTCGTAAGTGATCCACTTTTCATCACCAGTCACCAACCGCTTCAGAAATGGGTCGCTTTTGTTGCGATTCGCAGATGGAAATTCGGTCCATGAGGTTTTTTTGCGTTAACTCGTGTGGCACCCATACATCAAGCTTCTTTGTGTATCCAGCTTTATGCAAATGGTTCCACACGGTTTTTTGTGTAATGTTTAGCTCTTGGGCAATCGAAACAGTGCTTACATGACGGTCGGACGCGACAATGTCCATGATTTTATCGACGTTTTCGACACGTGGCCTTCCAGTGCGTGGTACATCTTTGACGTCAAAATTACCGGCACGGAATCGACGGAACCAAAATTGCGCGTGATTGGCTGTTACAGTATCAGGACCATAAACACTATTCACATTTGCAGCCGCCTGGCTTGCGTTTTCGCCTTTATCGAAGAAAAACTGTAAAATATAGCGTATTTTCTCTTTGCTAGTGTCCATTTTGACGCGCGTTCACACAACACTGAGTCAACTCATCACAACTATCTGAACAGTGTTTGTAGTACGCAATCTCATCGTTTGAACCCGATCGGACTTATACAACGCGAGATACAGATCACTGAAGCCATCTATTTGCAAAATAATGGATTACTTTTTACTACACCAGAGATATACGAGGATGCTATACAGTTTATCCGTCTGCAGCATCCCCACTCCCCATAGATCTTAAGAACAACAAGTGAACAAGTACTACAGAGATGACCGGGAAGCACGTAAGCCGTAGTGCTGTTACCGCCCATAAAATTCCTTTTATCTTATCCGACAGAGATGAGCAATATACTGTTAGATTCGTTGTGGTCTGAAAGGTTGGGGAAACTAATTTTGACTTAAAATTGGCAGGTCCTTTGCTTAGCTTTCTCCATTGCGCTCATGTATTTATATGATTAGCTCGGTACTCGTTCCACCCCACCCCCCATCCAGATCTCAGGAACTACAGGTCAGACAGAGATGAGCGATACACCGTCGCCGTGAACTGATAGGGTGGAGAAAACTACCACTTCGACTCTAAAGGTGGCAGGTCCTTTTTAACTCTCTTAGCTTTCTCCGTCTGTACCCCTCCCCTAGGTCTCAGGAACTACAAGTTAGACAGAGATGATTCATAAACCTATGAATTCATCTTCTGAAATAGTGAGGAAAACTGACATTGACTCTCTTTTTAGGGTGTTAATTCTTAAAGGAATATTTGATATTCTACGGGGGCGCTTTGTTTGTTTTTTTTCTATAAAACTATTACTTAGTTTGTTTAATTTGTATGTATTTGTTACCTTTTTTATGGTGATTGAGGCTGTCATGGACTGATTCTATACCAGGTGCGTTGAAACCAGAATTTATGTACAGAAAAGACAGTTATTGGATGACAATGCTAAGAACTATTTTATTCGAAGTATTGGCCATCACTAGCGATATATTTCTGCCATCGTTCCGGCAATGTGTGGATGCCAGACCAAAAGAACTGTGCCTCTTGTGCTGCAGACAAGCCATTTTCGTAAGATGTGAAGCGCTAGTCAGCAAGTGCGTGTCCCATGGATGCAAATAAGTGAAAATCGGAAGGCGCCAAGTCTGGTGAGTAAGTCGCGTGCGGAAGGATTTCCCAGCCAAACGTCGCAATCGTTTCCTTGACCGGTTGTGCTGTGTGGGAGGGTGCATTATCGTGAAGCACAATCACTTTGTTGTCTTTCACGCAAAGCTTGATGCAAATCGATCATTTGTTGTTGGTAACGTTTGGTTTTAACGGTTTTGCCAGGTTTCAGCAGTTCATAATAGATCACTCCCTTCTGATCCCACCAAACACAAAGCATTGTCTTCCGTCCATAGCGATTTGGTCTTGCAGTAGATGTCGCCGGTTCTCCTGGAGTTACCCATGATCTTTTACGCTTAGGATTCTCGAAATAGATCCACTTTTCGTCACAAGTCACAATTCGATGGAGAAATGATTTCCTTTTGTACCTGGCGAGCAGAATTTCGCAAGTGGTTTTTCGGTTTTCCTGCTGTCGTTCAGTCAATGCATGTGGAACCCATTTTCCCACCTTCTGAATCTTGCCTATGTCTTGTAAACGTATAGAAACTGCTTCTCGTGTCACATTTAATTGATCCGCGAGTTGTTGCGTTTGAGCGTCATCCTCATCCAACAAAGCTTGCAATTCGCCGTCTGCAAAGTTTTTCGATGGTCTTCCACGTTCTTCGTTTCTCACGTCAAAATCGCCACTTTTAAATTTTGTAAACCACGCATAGCACTGTGACTTACTAAGAGCATGATCATCGTAAGCTTCGACAAGCATGCGATGCGATTCTGCAACAGTTTTCTTCAAATGGTAACAAAAAATCAATGCTGTCCGCACATCGTAGTTTGTAGGTACAAATTGCGCCATGTTTCAACTAGGACATGAAACTTGTCTGGTTGTGAGTTGCAAATCGTTGTCAACAGTCAAAGCAAGCAAGTGGCGCCAAGGACGCAGTTTTACGGTAACCACAGTGACAGCTAACGCCGTCTATGCACAAATTCCGGTTTCACATTTACACACCTGGTAAAAGGTTAAAGATGCCCCGGATTGGCTGCATAGAGAATATTAGTTTCTGTACTCTCGCTCATGGAATGCAATGTTAACTTGAACCGTTCCAGATTTATTTTCACTGGATCTTTGTGGAAAGAAATTTAGGCAAAAACTGCGCGTTACACTTGTAGCGACAAGAATTTACTCTTTGGTTTAGTTCCTTTTTGTAATACCTTTTTAGCTATGCAGCGATTACGGTTTACCTAATCCTTTTCTAAATAGCAATTCAGTAATTCTAAGGCAGTCATATAGATAAAGGTAAAATCTGAAAACTATGTAGAAGAAAACAAGTGTGTTCAATGCCCTCCTGTTGCATGTGTGTTGTTAAGCGTTTATGAACTTGTTTGTGATTAATAAACATTTATGAATAACGAGGTGACATACCCGCTCGTTGGTGCGGGGTGAATGAAAAATGTTGGCAACACTAAACTACGGTGCACGCAGTACATTTATTACCTATCCCAGTACCTAAATGCGAAATGTAGTGTGTGTACATCCAACGCTGTGGAAACAATTTGAAATTATTATTTTTTTAATTTGTCAGTAACACTGTCAACTGTGACGTACAAAGTACCTCTGCGACCTGGTACCTAGTACCTAATGCACATGTATACAAAATTTAATGGACGCACGTAGATTTATATGAGGAAAGATATTTGTATAAATTGGATTTTAGAATATTTGGGCGTCACTGACAGCTACGGTGCGTAGAGACTGAAACACCTATCGTATTTTTCTATTGTGTTGGATAATGTGTGTGCCAAGTTCGGTACTGATACGTCCAATGGTTTTGAAGCAGTTTGAAAAACATTTTTGTGTGTTGAAGGATCACACAGAAGGAAAGATAAAAACGAAATCATGTACCGAAACTTGTGTTGGTGTTTGGTTGAAGAAGGGTATCAATGTCTCTAGTCTACGATGATTGAAGTACGAACATTAGCCGGCTACCCCCGAGTGAGGTCCAGGTCTGCCGTTCTAAGCAAAAAGATCTTAACTCCATTCCTCTCAGTTATGAGGAGTAAAGTTGCGTCATAAAACACATGATCAATACAACCACTTTAGTATACTTTGGGTATCTCACATTTCACAAAAATTTTAGTTAAGGCCTTTCCGCTTAGCATAGTAGATATGATGAATGAAAATTTGACCTTTAGGCCGGATTTAACATTATGTAATCACATTGGACGAAGTAGGTACAGTAGGAGCTTTTTAATCCGGTACGTTCGTGACTACGGCCGGGCCGGATTAGCGAACGTGAATATAGTTTTAACGGAAATACCAAAGAAAAATGAATACAATACAGTACAGTAATATTTAAACCAAGTTGTACATGTAATAAGCTGCTCAATGATAAGAAAAAGTACACATGAGCGTTACTGTTTAAGAAAGTCTACAAACGCTCGAATCCACCCGAAAAAATCCGAACGCGATCGGCTCGGTCGGTGGTAATCCATGGTAGATTGAATACAACAGCTGTTCTGGTTTTAGTGGAAAATACAAACATATCCTAATCTTCAGGGATGCCTAGTTCTTGAGTGATATTTAAACCCACCTTCGTCGTCATAAGACTCGTTGTTTCTATTGTAGAAAGTACTTTTTTTGTAAGCTCTTCATCTCCTAATAGAGAAATGTTTAAATGAAATTTTGATGTAATTATTCCAGACACGAAGCCGAACGCATAGAACAAGAAGCAAGGGGTCGTTTGGAGAGGCAGAAGATTGAAGACGCCGCCGCAGCCGAGCAGTCTCGACAGCAATTGTTAAAACTTCAGGCCAGTTCTGCTGCTGTTGAATCTTGCGGCCAAGCTGCCGCAGAGGCTCGCAGCCGAGCTGAGGCAGCACGGATTGAAGGAGAAGCAGCTGTGGAGCAGGCGAAAATGAAAGCAGAAGCATCCAAGATTGAAGCTGTAAGTTATCGGGTTTTTTTTTTGTTTGTTTTTTTGTAGACAATATGGAAAGGTAAAAACTTTTTTAATGTGACCAAGCGGCCGTAGCGGCTCAGTTAAGCTAGGTTAAATAGTGGCCAAATAAAGCTACGTCAGCGTTGGTAGTGGCCAAGCTACGTCAGCCCAACCCTACTGAGTCAAAGATGCCCAAAGACCAAAAACAATTCATTTTACGTTAGTATGTACTGCTAGGGATGATCTATCATTAGGGTCTGTCGAATGCAGCAGATCCTTCCAGGTAAAATTAGTCTCTCCATCTTGGACTTTTTGTCTTAGCTTATGTTTACCTTTAGGCGTTCGTTATCTTCTTTAAGAATGCATAAATAATGAGATTCAATAATTTCCAAGAAGTCTTCTTCAAACGAATTCTCGTATACTAATATGTTATTAAATGTGGTTGGTTGAATTGTTAAAGTTCTAAATGAGTTGGTGAATTTATAAGAACGGGACCAATTCATAGGTAAAAGTAGACTCCGAACCACTCCCTCCAATGGACCCCTACGGGACTTGAACCAGTAACCACGCGTCGTTAAATGTGAAAATCATGGTTGTGTTACTTTATGGGCTACGAAACTCGCAAGTTCATCGCCATAGTAACAAATGTTCTTCATAGCATTCTATCCCGAGCAAGATCAAGCCAGTTTGTAATCACGAACACCTACTTCTCAAAGATCCTTTCTACTATTATCCTCCCAACGTCGTCTTGGTCTTTCCAACGGCCTCTCTTCCTCCGGTTTACCAACCACGATGCAATATTAATCTTCGCTTCTCCTCCATCCGAGCTACATGACCTGCCCGCCTTAGTCGTCGCGATTTTATTCTTACAACATCGTGAGAGTCGTAAAGACCATGATGTTCTTCATTATATAGACTCCTCCATTCCCCAGTCATCTCGACCCGTATTTCTTTCTCAAGGCATTAAAAATAATTCTGTAGTACTACAATTATTATACAAAGTTCATCAAGTGACAATAATACTAAAACAGTGCAAATTCTCGTACGTTGCTTCCATCCGCATACATATTACAATAACATTTGTATTACCCTCTTGATATTGTTTGAGCTATGCTTTATATGAATCTCAGCTCATGTGAGTGGATGCTGTGATATCACGCTCGCATCTGATGTGAAGGGTCGCAGGTTCGATTCGCTTCCGATCCATGAGAGTTCATTTGTACTGCTAACTCTGTCGTTTATAGCTGCCTTGTTCGATTAGGACATTAATAATATCAATTCACTCTATAAAAAACGTTTGTAAATCGGCCTGATCCAAAGGTGCTTAAAGGCCGTAAAGGATTTTAACCCATGTGAATACTAATAAGGCCAATTTAACCCAATTTCGTACGTCGTATTTGTAATTTTATGTTAATGTAAATTATATTATGTCCTTACTATGTTCAAGATTGCAATGTCTAATATATTTCATTAGGATCACGCAACTATAATGCTGTAGAAGGGAAATCCAATAACGGCAAAAGCAATAGATCTTAAATCTGCCTAATAGCTGTAATTAAACTGTAATATTACTTTGTAAATAGAACCATGTTTCACAGAGTGTATAATACAACATATGCAGTGTACTTACATGTAAATAGCTTACTTTTTGGTGAAAAGAGCAGTCAGTACGTTCAACATATTTAAAGCCTTGCCAAGCGACAGTAGCTCATTTGAAAGTTGGCTTAGGAATATGAAGGTCTTGGGAACTATCCCAGGCGTGTTTTCTGTCACACTGAGCAAATGCCCGGAATGGTACCTTCAGACCAGTTTCTGGCCGGCCCTTCCCTATCTTGGCCTGATCCAAAATTACCTAAAGGTCATGAATAAATTCAAATTTGGAATATATACAACCTCCTGTCAGTGTTCTTGTTCTCTCTCTTATTTTTTCGTGTTGATTCCAAAGAAGTTTAAAAAACTGGGGGCTATTAAAACCTAAGTGCACTGTGCTATTTGTAATAATAATATTGAAATTAATAAATTCAGTTGAGTTGAATGTGTAAACCGTAGCAATAATTTTTTGGGTCATCGTTTCAAACATTATGATGTCATAAAAATTCAGTCTCGTAATTATTACACACTACAGGATATATTTGATTTCTTTCTCTTTAAAATAGGAATCCGAGCTTGAAAGACTACGCCTTGCTCGTGAGTCTGAAATTCAGTTTATGTCTGAACAAAATCGTATAGAAATTGAAAAATCCAAGGAGTTAGCTGCTGTGGAAAGCAACAAGTTTAAGTCCATGATCGAGTCTATGGGAGCTGATACTCTGAGAGCCATCGCTACAGCTGGCTTTGATCAGAAGGTAAGTACTCACATATAACTGGTAGTTAACATCTTACCTTAAAACCTTTTTAAATGTTAATCTAGGTTTCCAAGCCAGAAAGTTCTGCAATCAGTCTTTAGTAGAAGCCTAGTAGCTCGCTTTGTATTAGGGTAATTGTAGGTTGTAGAGATCGACTGTCACGTACTCATTCGTATCTCCTAGAACGGTGGTTCTCAACTGGAGTAGCTAGAGTCGAAAATCTGTCGTCTACTCTGACCTGACATCAGCTCACAGTTGAGAATTTTTTTTTTTTCTGCTGAACCCAGCTATTGCTAGCTGACGTTACTTCAGGCTACTAGTGAGGGTCTCTCGAGACTTCTGTACTCCGGAGTGCCGCGAAACAAGGAAGGTTGACAACCAGTGTCCTAGAAGCTTCATTAATTGTCTATAATGTATACTGGTGGGATACAACAGTTTATATAGTAGTAAGTTATTTGAACTGGGAAAATTTTATTCAAATGTGACAACTCTTGGCGTTACCACAATCTAGCTGGTGAATTTAGCCAGTCCCTGAAGATAATGAAAAAGAATATTATTCTCCGGCCCGATGAGCAAGGAGTTGGAATAAATACTAATTTATTTTTTTCAGTGGAGCATCGTTAATGGGTCAGAGATGTAGGCTCGACTTAAGGACTACCTAGCCATAACCTAGAGCAATGGCTCTTAATCATTTTTGAGGCTTCCTTTAAAAACCTGATGATGTGAGCCTTCTGTGGTATAGGCATTTAATATAAAGGCTTCATTCAATTCCCGGCCAGGACACTTGAAACTTTTCTCCCAGTGTTCCTATGCCTGGCGCTTTGAGATACACTCAGCCTCCTATCAAATTGAGTACCGTGGGAAGGTAAAGGCGGTCGAGTGTGGGATTGACCACCCCACCTCACTTCGTACCGTAGGCTAAGAATACGAATCGCTACCTCCACATCCTCTGTGAGGCAGAACGGATGTGAGGCCGCACAGCTAGCATTAAAACTCAGTTCCATTGTTCCAACCATGCCATCTCCTTAGTTAATATTTGTCAGTTCGACCACTGCCTTCGTAACAAAATTTATTCATTTGTTTGAACTTTTTTTTTTTTTTTTCGTTAATATGAGTGTTACTGAAAGAAAAACCGCGATAAATAGAGGATTGTAGGTTGAGTTGTTAATTTTCTGAACTAGCTAATGAGCTTTTCAGGACGGATTTTACAGTTTTTGGTAAAGTTTGCTCCGAACCACTCCATTCAATGAAACTCCAGGGGACTACGAGACTTAAACCCCTGACCACGCACACCGAAAGCGAGCGTGCTAACCTCCCGACCAGCCGGGGGTTGAGCGGCTATGAGGATCGTCGGAGTCGCACAATGATGAAAGGAATTGTATTGTTTTCTCAATATCTGAATGACGATGGTCAAGGAGAAGTACTGCAAAGGATCATGGGAAGTAGTGGAAATCGACCCAACTTATTTTCTGTGACAACGCGCAGTCAGTCCTTAACTACTGTGTGTTGGCTGTTCAACATTATTATCGTGGGATCCAAATTTACCCTTGATTTTAATACAAGTTCAGATTTTTTTTCTCTCTCTCTCAAGAGATTGACTAATATATTAACCCGAGATACCTCGTAATGACGTTGAAATTTGTTGCTATGAAGTTTTATTCCGTGTATTCTTGATCTGAAAATGAAATTTAAAATTTGCTATCAGATGGAACTAATCTCGTACTGAAAAAACACCCTAGATTTACAGGCAAGCACACTATCGACACGTGTTTGGCGCTTTTGTGTCTGACGTTAGGTGACTAATCCAAACGTCCAACGAAGATGGTCTTTGCTGGTGTTGCAGTTGAAAATTCGGAGTAAGACTTCCATCGTGCCCGAGTTAACTCGATATTATCAAGTAGCATTCACATCCATTGTTTTTTTAATGTTTATTAAGAAAAATAAAATACATACCATGTAATCTGTGTTCAGTTTTGTAGAAGTGAAATAAGATATGATTTTTCTTTTCGCTTAACATTCAGGATATAAACTAAACATTTTAGCAAGTTAACTCGGGATAATAAATTAGGATTATAAAAAATCCATGAATTATAGCTGGCTACAATGGATCTGCCTGGGTTACCTGGTTTGTGGATCTTCGGTAATTATATGTGGACTATCCATGGTTAGGTACTTTATGGACATTTCAGAAATGCCCTCACAAGAACCATTAGCGATAATGAAATCGGAAATTTTCTGTTTGAGTGTAGGTTAGGTCTGTGGCGGTGTGTTTTGTAGGTGCTGAGATCAGATAGTTGACGGTACGCCTCCTGGAGGTAGTCAGCTTTGTCTAAGACTACTGTACTGGACCCCTTGTCCGCTGGGAGGACCATTAAGTCGTGGTTCTCGCGTAACGCTACGAGGGCTTTGCGTTGGTTATGGGTTAGGTTAGGTTGCTTGGTCATCTGATGTAGGAACTCCATATTGGTGCTGGCAGAGATAACAGGAGATGTAACGTTAGAGGGGATGGTTGCTAGGAAGTGAAGGAGGACGGAAGCGTTCAAGGCTAGCTTCTAGTAAACTCCATACTAGCCTTGATAATTCTTCTACTGAACGCACGTCCGCTCTTGTTGACTCCTTCCTTCAGCCATATGTTCAAGCGCTGCCTACCTACATACGTGACACCCACCACCTATTAGAAATCATCCGTAAATTACAGCCTCTTCCTTCTGACATACTGCTTTGTACCATAGATGTTCCTTGTGTACCAACGTTCCTTTTATGCCTATGGCTTAGCAGCTTTGGAATTCTTCCTTAACCAGACCCAAACCTCATACCCCTACCACAGGTTTCCTTTTTGACCTGGCCAACCTAGTTCTCACATGTAACAACTTCACCTTTGACGACAAACACTACCTTCAGATCCGAGGCACAGCCATGGGTACGAGATGCTAATCTGTTTATGGGCAAGTTTGAACAGGATTTCCTACAAACTCAGCCCTTGACCCCACTACTGTGGATAAGGTTCTTGGATGATATCCTGATGGTATGGAGTCATGGTGAAACCAGTCGCAACACATTTCTAGAACAGCTGAACCAATTCCGTGCTGTCCAGTTCACTTGGTCCATCTCTAACAAAAGAGTCACATTCCTTGACGTAGACATCACTTTAGAAAACAACACTACAATACTTCCGTTCACATAAAACCTACCAACCACGTGCAGTATTTACACTACTCAGTTCCCATCCTTACACCACCAAGAAAGCGATTCCTTTCTCCCGTGCACTCAGAGGACAACGCTTGAATTCCACCACCTCTGCTACTGAAACTTACAACCAACGCCTCCAGGAAGCTCTAGTCAACCGAGGCTACCCACCTAACCTTGTAACCAGATTCGCCGTGCATCCTCTCACTCAAACCCAAAACCCACCAGCTCTAATCACCCAGTTCCATCCTAAACTAACCAAGGTCAAACAGATCCTACACTTTCATTTCCACATTCTCTAATCTGACCCAGACACAAGATCAGTATTCCCCACCAAACCTTGATTAATTTTTCAACATCCACCTAATCTTAGAAACCTCTTAGTCCGTACAATTCTTTCCTCGCCACCACCCCAAACCGGCACCCATGCATGCATGAGATCCAGATGTAAGACCTGCTCCATTTTCATCACTGTCAGACTTCTCTCACAGTCAGTATCAATACTGCTAATGGCCGCTACACCTTAAATGTCACACCTCTTAATGTTATATACATCCTAACCTGCAAATTTAGTGATGTCTTTTATGTGGGGGAAACAGGTGGACCTCTCAACATTCGTGTTAATAACCATCGCCACTTTTTGCACTATTAACAAACCGGATGCCCCAGTCTCCTTACACACAGAGCCTTACACCACCAATTTTGGCCTATCTTTCCTGGTTGCGTGTAGGGGGTAAAATGTGGATTATGGCAGTCTGTGGGAGGGGGCCTTTATTCATGGTTTAAGCGCGAAAATGTATCCTGGAAACATTAACCCGTTTTCTCTGCATTTTCAACACTTTTCCTTCCACAATCCTATCCAGTACTTACACGCTGTACAGTTGTCAATTGTTCTACGCGCCATTCATCGTTCAGCTGTTCCCCAAATGATGCATCGTCCGCTACGTGTCACTACTGTCGTCCTAGTCTTGTGTTCTATCCACATGTGTGCGTCTCTTCCTCTACAGCAAGTCTACGATATTAATATCGAAATATTGCAAAAACAAAAACAAAAACAAAAAAAAACTGAAGATTAGTGTTGTGTACGTGTGTGTTTCTTTTTCTACGGAACAGATAAGCTGTAAGTATTTTACATACTTTTTATCATAAATTTACCTTAAATTGCCCTTCCGGCTTTCCCCTGTATATATAGAAAATGGTAAAACAGAAAAAAAGAATACTTACATGGTAGATTCTTGAGACAGATGTACCAGGTGTGTAAATATGAAACCGGAATTTGTGCATAGACTGTCATTTGTAGTTACCGTAAAACTGCATCCTTGGCGCCACTTGCTTGTTTTACTGCTGATAACGATTTGCAACTCTCAACCAGACAAGTTTCATGTCATAGTGTAGTGTTTAATAGCGTTGAACATGGCGCAATTTGTACCTACAAACTACGATGTGCGGACAGCATTGATTTTTTTGTTACCATTTGAACAAAACTGCTGCAGAATCGCATCGCATACTTGTCGAAGCTTACGGTGATCATGTTCTTGGTAGGTCACAGTACTATGCATGGTTTACAAAATTTAAAAGTGATTGTTTTGACGTGAGAAACTTAGAACGTGGAAGGCCACCGAAAAAGTTTGCAGACAGCGAATTGCAAGCTTTGTTGGATGAGGATGACGCTCAAACGCAACAACTCGCGGATCAATTAAATGTGACACGAGAAGCAGTTTCCATACGTTTAAAAGCCATGGGCAAGATTCAGAAGGTGGGAAAATGGGTTCCACATGCATTGACAACGACAGCAGGAAAACCGAAAAATCACTTGCGAAATTCTGCTCGCCAGGTACAAAAGGAAATAATTTCTCCATCGAATTGCGACTGGTGACGAAAAGTGGATCTATTTCGAGAATCCTAAGCGTAAAAGATCCTGGATAACTCCAGGAGAACCGGCGACATCAACTGCAAGACCAAATCGCTATGGACGGAAGACAATGCTTTGTGTTTGGTGGGATCAGAAGGGAGTGATCTATTATTAACTGCTGAAACCGTTAATACCCAACGTTACCAAAAAAAAAGATCGATTTGCATCAAGCTTTGCGTGAAAAACGACCAGAATATGACCAAAGACAACATAAAGTGATTGTGCTTCACGATAATGCACCCTCCCACACAGCAAAACCGGTCAAGGAAACGATTGCGGCGTTTGGCTGGGAAATCCTTCCGCATGCGGCTTACTCACCAGACTTGGCGCTTTCCGGTTTTCACTTATTTGCATCCATGGGACACGCACTTGCTGACCAGCGCTTCACATCTTACGAAAATGGCTTGTTTGCAGCACAAGAGGCACAGTTTTTTTGATCTAGCATCCACACACTGCCGGAACGATGGCAGAAATGTATCGCTAGCGATGGCCAATACTTCGAATAAAATAGTTCTTAGCATTGTCATCCAATCACTGTCTTTTCTGTACATAAATTCCGGTTTCATATTTACGCACCTGATATATCACTGCCAATAGGTAGAAAAAAAAAAGAATACTTACATGGTAGATTCTTGAGACAAATGTACAATAACACAAACACAATAGAAAAGCAGTACGTTTCGCAAAAGCGTTTTCAACTGATAGGAAAGAAAATGGACAGAGCGGACAGGTGTGGGACTGGTGTTAACACCATTATATACACTCTGCGATGCTCGAATTCAGTAAGCTGCTTTTTTTTTTTTTTTTTTTTCATTCATTCATTGTTATAAATTAGTTTGTTATTTGGTGTGCTGTGAAGTCCTCTCAAACGAACGGTAATTGGCTTTTTCGCATCGGAAAGACCGTGTCGTCTGTACAGATCAACTAAATCTAGTGAAAGCAAATAGGAGAACGCTTTCTTAGATCTAGCGTTAATATCTGTTTTCCCTTTCCAGATGGTCATCTGTAAATATACCGAGGTTGTTTACATTGAGAAATCGGGCCTTCTGGAGGAGAGTAACGTTGTTGAACCCGGTACCGGTTCGGAAGAAACGTGATTGTTTTCTGATTTTAAAGGATTGATAAGTAACGCATTTTTCTTTTGACTATAGCATTCATACAACGTAGATTGTAATGAGTAGTTTTCTCACATTTTTTTTTTCGGCCAAATTATGCGAAAGACCGTTTCAATACATGGAAATGTAGAATAGACCGAGAGCCCTTTCCATGAAATGCAAAACTAATAATCGGTGCTAAATTTCGTGTATGTAGTTCGTGCCGTTGTATAGTAATCTGTTAAAAATAAGTATTTCCTTTTTTATAACACAGTATTATGTAAAGTAGATAAAAACTTTAGAAACTACTAACAATATAAGACTTTAATTTGTCTTGTAGCTTTGGTCTAGTGGTTAGCGTTGCTGACTACGGATTGAGCGGTCCCGGGTTCGATTCCCGGTGCTGCCAAGGATTTTTTTCCCAAGGCGTGTGGGTCTGGAACGGTGCCCACTCAGCATCGTGATGCAATTGGGGAGCTGCTATGAATAAAAGATAGTGGCGATCACAGTAAGAGCTTAGCTCTCCTTTCCCAACCCGTCTGGTTAGCGTGGGAGCAGTAGACCAATCTCCTCCCTCCGGGGAGAGGCCTCATCCAGTAGTGGATTGAATATGCCTGTGATTTATTTGTATTATCTCCTGCAATTTGCCCACGTGACGCTGTAACTACAAAAGTTTTCAACACTATTCACATTGGAGGTTTTATAACGTTTTAGATCTTTTCCTACTTTTTACTAACGTGACCTACTGTCACTTGAAATATACAGGTCGATCCGTCTATATGTGTCCGATTTGAAACCTGCACCCCTGCTCACACAATGGACCGATCCGAAGGATTCAAACAGTAAAAGGAAGCCAAAGCCTTCTAGTATCACGCCAAGGTCGCGCGTGTGTGAATCATGGCACCCAAGGTGAACCGATTTTGGGAAGGCTACGTGGTAGCACTTTTCCACGCCAAGTTTTCCGTGACACAGATTCAGAAACAGTGCAGGGAAAATGGGTGTGCATTGGGAACAACCACCATCAAGAACATAATTAACCGACATAAACACAACGACGTTCCAGCACTTCGTTCACGCACGAAGGGGAGTAGAAAGCGACCGTGTACTGCGGTGACGCCACCTGTAGCTCGGAAGTTGCGGCGAATGGCCTTACAGGAAAACCCTCCTCCACAACGTGTGATGGCAAGACGAGTGCACGTGGCACAATCGACTGTGAACCGCCACCTACGGAACAAATTAAAAGCTCCGGATGATGTTTAAAAGTCGTGGACATGTCCTTACTGCGGCTCATCGGAGGAACAGAAAAACCCGGTGCAGGCGCCTCTATGAAAGCCATCTATCCGGGGACAAGTGGAAGTTTGTAGCCACACACGATGAAGCATGGATTTATCTAGCCGTGGCAAAATTCGAGCCGTAACGTACACCCCCAGCGATGCAAAAACCGCCAGTGCAAAGCAAGTTTCTCGAAGGGCTTTATGGTTGTCGCGGGATACTGCTATGAAGGCAAGTTAACGATTCGCCGAGTGCCTAACAACTGCAAGATCAACACCGTATTTTATCAGCAACATATTCTCACACCAATTTATACAGAAGATGTAGAATCCCGTTTGTATGGAAATGCAGTAAATCAAGTCTGTCCATATGGATAAGGCCTCTTCACATACGTCGCGTTCTACCCAGCGATTTCTGCAACAGATGGCGACAGACACCGGAATCCAGGCTATTCCCTTCCAGGACATACCATTGAAGTCACCTGATGCGAATCCCATGGATTTTTGCGGGTTTGGCCTATTGAAAAGAGCACTTGTATCTCGTCGTTCCGTGGCCTCTGGAAAGCGTGCCAGGAGGAGTGACTCAAGATTCCCGTTCCTGTACTTCAACGGAACCTCCTACAAGGGAAGTTACGGTGCAGGCCTATTGCCAGGAGACATGGTGCTCACATCAAGGGCAACCGATGGTGGTCCCGTGGTTTTTCATAAGACAGGTGAGACGTCAGAATCGGACACATAGACGGATCAACCTTCTGTAATTGTATACAGAGTATGTAACATTGAAAATCCTGTGATGATATTCTCTGCCCCTAAAGAGTAGCATATATAGACATCTGTAAAAGTGCCAGCTTTTATATTAATTGCAAGTTCTAAAATTATTAAATGCAGAGATTTAAACGTTACTTCGCTGTATATACTTGTACATTTTACGTCTAGCTCTACACATATTATTTCACTGAAAATTACGTGGTTGCAGAACCCATAAATTATAGTATGAGGTCTGGTGTATACGAAACTACTGTTCATCATGGTCTTCTTACATTCTATTTACGCTACCGTTCAACACGGGTGTGAAATTTTTAGGTTGTCTGACACATGACTCAGAGTTGATTTTAACTTCAGTCACGTCCACGAATCAGTAACCCCGTAAGCTGTCCTTCGTAGGCCCAGACTGGTAAACGTCAAGAGCCAAATCGGGGCTGTAAGGTGGATGGCACACTACAAAAAGACCCTCTCCTGGGTTTTTATAAAATACGTGTATGGTCTTACATTATCATAGTGATTGTGAAGGTATTCATATGGTATCTTCTTCCTTATAGCCTCCTTCAGCATCTTACTTACTAGGTGTCGCTAGTGATTGTCACCCTATCCAAAAAGTCAATGTGAACCCTTTTGTGTCCTAAACAGTTATCTGACAGACTTGAACTTCTAGAAGGCGTGGAGAACCAGGCACCTTTCCTTAGATTGAGCCTTTACTGTGGATCATACAGGTATACCCACGTTTCGTCCTTATGACTCAATTTTTTGAAGAACTTCTGTTCGGCAGCTCCAAACGCATCCAGTTGCTGTTAACACCTATCCCCGTCCCCTCTCATGGTTAACTGCTCCGAAACCCATGCTGTTTCGGATGAATACTCTTATTTGTAATTTCAGTTTCTCCTTCAAATTTCTATACCCAACCCCACATATTTGCTAATGTCCACTACAGCGTTGCGTTAACCATTTTTCAGGGGCTTATGGATTTCCTGACGTGTCCAACCCTATTTCACCAGAAACACAATAAAAAGAATAAGTATACATTAGGAAAGTAATAACATCTTCCCAGATAGCATGCGGGGCCACGGTGGCTCAGTTGGTAGAGTGCTCACCTCTGGTACTAGGGGTCGTCGGATCGATCCCTGATCATGCCGTGTGGGCTTTGTGGTGGACAAACACCGTGTGCGTGGGTTTTCTCGTGGTGCTCCCGTTTCCTCCCACTTTCTTCATTCCACCAATTCATCCCATCGTCACCCATATGGCCTGAGCCATAGTTGCCTAAAGGCCTTAAAATAAATTCAAATACAATTCTAGATAGCATGCCAGTCACTTGCTGTTTGTCAAACTTGAAATTCATTTTAACTTTGTTTCGTTACACCTGCTGTTGTCTCGGTGGTCCCATCACGTGTCAGAACTGTTTCGCCATGAGCTCATCTCCCACCCATTTACTGCAGCCGTCTGTTGCGATCTGATGAACTAAGTAGAAATAACGTTTGGAAAGCCAGCTAGGTTCCGTGATCTGATTATCACAGCAGGGAATTGGTGTGACAGTGGTCCTCTGATCTATTCCCATCCACGGTTTTATTATTTTAAAAAAACAAAAAAAAAAACATTGTTTCGTTTTGTCAAGGCTATTTCAACCTTGATTCTTGCAAACTAAACTGACTGATCAAGCTTTTTCGGCTTGTGCTAAGCTTACATGAAGCTGCCAAGTAAACTTGATTTCACTAAGCCAACAGATTAATACTTTTTGCATTGATCGTTGTACTTTGTTTTATTATAGAAAAAAGTAGTAAATTTTGTCTGACTAAAGACAGTAATGTAGCCTAATGATGTTACTTAATTGAGATTTATTTTGTGTATTCCACAGGTTCAGATGCTACAGGCATTAGGTCTTCAGTCAACCTTAATCACCGACGGAAAGACTCCAATTAATCTTTTGGGCACTGCATTAGGACTTTTGGGAGCTGGAGATTTTGCCAGTCAGGGAAAACGAAAGCGCGACACGGACGATTAATTAACGTTTGATGATTGTCACAAGAGAGAAAGCCAGTATACATAAGAAGTTTATTTTTGTGTTTATTGTTATTACTACTGCTGTTTGCACGAGCGCTATATCGTAATTCATAAGGTTGATCGTTAGTATTTTTTTGAAAACAAAGCTTGTGAACTCCTAGTAATTAAGTGTTATATACAGAGTTTGACAGTCACAGTATTAATTTTAATCGTTATGCTTAATGTGGCAGAAAATATGTGTCTGTGATAATAGTTTTTCGAAAAAGTACCGTAAAACTCTTGCCACTTGTTCTCTTGTGAGATTTGGATCAGGGTCTAAAACTGAATAAAATTTGTCCAAAGTGGTGGTTGTTTTGTTTACGGTGTTATTGGAATTAATTTCACCAGAGTGTAACGAAGTTCTTTTCATTTTTTCATTGGTATTTCAGTGACTGTTCCATATTGTAAGTTTTACATGGATTTGTTTCGTTAATATTAAAACTGTGTAACTTAGTATAAATCAGATAACATTAAAAAATTCGTATTTATGTAAAACAAAAGTGTACAAGAATTCATATGGCATGTACTAACATAGCACAAATACTTTCTTTGAATATTACGGTACTTTTACCCTTGTTATAACTGTAGTTTGAAATTTAAAGGCCTTAGACTATAAAAACATGGCTGTATCTACTCCTTGTCACCACTCCTTACTTTTTTCTTCATTTCGTTGTTGTGACCTGTTATTCCGACTTCATTGATTCCTTCTGGTAATGCTAAAGAAGATTTTTCCTGCTTCGAACGACCATGGTTCTGTTGTATAATGATTGCGAATTAAACATTGAAAATTCCCTGAGCAGCTTCCAATGGGTGTTCATATGTCACCCAGCCATCGCCCCTACGACTTCTTCCATTGTCATCTCTCATTAACTTGGCAGAGACCTTATTACCTGCCAACTTGAAAGCATCTTTCAACTTGTCCTCTTCCACATTAGCTACAAATAGTCTCGTGCGTAAAGGCACGGTACTACCCAGATACTTCAAGATCGACGGACTAAGCCCGAAAGTATTGTTTGAATTCATTATTGATGGTAGAACCAGATGCCCCGGTTTGCAAGCTTTGTGCTGCTTCGCTTCCAACACTACCCATCTTTTCGAAAAGCTTCTCTGTTGGTTCTTATCGAGGCATTGTTGTTAGTTTCCTTTTGAATCTCCACTACTCTATTGAAGCTTGTCACATTATATTTTCCTAGCAACAATAGGCCCCTTAAATCCAAGCTTCTCTAAGTAAGCGGGTTTTAATCCGTACGTAGATGTTTTTTCTCTATCATAAATCTCATATCTGGTAGGTTGATTTTGTTTCCTCATAAATGTCGTCTCCCGTAGGTTCGGATCATTCAAAGGCCAATATTAATATTCCAACCTGTTGATTATCGTGCCAAGGAATATAATACATGTGACATTTTTAGAACCTGAAGTACAGTACAGTAGTAGTCAAGACAACATCGCATTGTTACATATATATATCAATCATTATCCATTGTTATCCCTCAACAACAAGCCTTTGGTGAAACGTTGCCACCTTCTTTTTTATTTGTGAGAGAGGTCTTCGTACACCTGTATATACCACCGTTTCAACCTTATTATATCATTGAAAATAATGTTTAATTACTGGTTATACAGACAGGTGTACATCACACACAAAAAGATGGCAACATTTCGCCTAAGGCTTGGTCACTGCAAAGAAATTTAAGCAAGATGGAGGGGACTGGTGACGTGGAGTGGTTATGAGCATTTAATTAATTTAAATATAGAAGTTGATTATTTTTTTTATTAAAAGAAAATATATTAAAATGTGAGATTTATTGTAGAATAGCAGCTTGGATAAATAAATCATAATTTTGTGAGGGTTTTTTTTTTTTCCTTTGAATTTAATGTAGACCGTGGTACACACATGGACAAAAGTTACATTCCTTCAATAAAAATTGTATCTGATTTGAATGCACTTTGCTGCAACTTGTAGAAGTGTTCTTTCTAACGAATTAACTAAATAACATTTTAAAAAAAAGGCTGCTAACTGTTTTTCTGCATCAAGGTAATGAAACTTGTCCACGGCAATAATAATTCGTTATATCCTACAATTTCGTGAATACATAAGTAGACGTGTCAATTTCCACCTTAAGTTTAAAAGTGTGGAGCATTAAGATGGAGTGTATGTACACTCTAGGTAAGATATTCATTAAAATCAAATGTACTTTGCGAAGCTAATGTGATGATGGTATGGTTGTGTTCATCTCAAGACTAGTTTCTTCTTAATACGATACATGATACAAACAATGCAATGTTTTTTTATTTCATTTTCATAAGCCCATTGGAAAGTACCTGAAATAAATGACAAAGTCATATTTTTAGTAATTGCAATCATTAGAGATTCTTCACGGGACTAACCTGACCTATCCTAACAGAACACAGATAGCCAAATTACACGTAGTAGAATACGAACTAAACAAACAGTGAAAGAGTTTGGAACTCTATATATAAATATACAGGGTGGTGCAGAAATAATGTGGCAACCTGCGATACGTATATGCTGAATTAAACAAGATATTTCAACTAACATGAAAATGTGTTTCTGATTTGTGCTGTATGTGATTTGCCCACTGTTGTTTTCCTTACATTTTGTTGACTTCTACAAATGAGAGGGTTACAAATACTATATATTTTATTAAACTATTTCCTGTGATAGTCAGTTGTACACTATCTGTGATATACACAGTTGTATAATATTTGTGTGTGTTGCTTCGGCTCTTCATCTTCGTATGTTCCTAAGAGTTGGCGCAGTAAGTTACGTTAATGGTGTGTTCTTCCTAGTGCTTTCAAGTTCATGGCGCTCTTCGGGCAGAATTTTATATCGAATGACAATCTAAGTTTCTGTCAGATGTTTGTTAATTATACAATAATTTAATTAGTGTTGTTAATTATAAATGATTGTTCCTTTAACGTGGCTTACTGTCTAATTGTTATTGATTGATACGTTTCTCGCCATGACTTGCATTTTTGATGAACAAAATGTCCATATTTGGAACGTTTACCAATATACCGAACTCGTTTAAAAAAAAAAAAAACTGTGGGTTATTACAGCACTTGTTTCTTACTGAACTAATTAAATAAACGTGCCTTCCAGTAAAGCTGTTTCCAAATTATAGCTTACAGTGCGAAAAGTATGTTGGAAATGTCGAAAGAATATCTGAAGCTATACAAAAGGTTCGTGAATTGAAGAGGAACACTTGGCAGATAAGAAAAAAACTAAAATTAATGATTACAACGAAAAAGCAGAAACGATTGTATATACCCGTTGGTGGAGGTGACTTAGAAAATGCTTTAAAGAAAGAAAGTAGCCCTGTGTTCTCCATTTGTTTGACATGCTATTAAGAGGCATAAGGTGGAAACATAGGAAGTTTTTACATAGGAAATCTTTGAACTTGGCTTGTTCTTACTGCATTGTAATATAATATTAACGTTAAAATAATAATAATAATCTCTAGCGTGAATGTATATGAAGCAACACTCCTATCGATTTCGGAACTGGGGTTCCACAAATGTCAAAATAAATATAGGAGAAAGAAAAATAAAATCTTATTTTCACTAATTATTTTGGAATTTTTCTTCCTCCCTGAAGAACAAACTGGTTTTATTTTATTTGGTTTTATACTTGAGTCGAACACTTCGCTCTCAGCAAACTCTAAAATCATAACTGCTGCCTTCCTCATACATAATGCTTTTCTTCATTCTTCCTACCCCAAACTGTACGAGTTCCGAAAGCGATACGAGTGTTGCTTTATATATATTCATGGGAGTTTGTGATAGTGCCATGTAATCCCATCATTCAATCCCAAACTCCCGCGTAAAATATATTTTTTTAAGTCAGATTTTAAAACTTCAATCATATGACTTGATAGGTTAAGGATATTTAAACAACAGCTATTCAGTTGTAATCGATAGAAAAAAAAAATAAGTTTGCTTTCTGTCCACCTGAAAAGTTTTAATTGTTACTAAAATGTGAAATTTGTGTGTATCATTGAAGCGTAAAATTTCGAGCAGTGTTTCGAAATTTGAATAATTTCGTTTTCCGAAGATGACTTACCGAAATGGAAGAGCGGTTTAATAAATACCTCAAAGCAACAGATAGTCAATGGATGTGTCAAAATTTAAAGAAGTATTATTTGCAATACATAGAAGACTGATTCAGGTGACGTAGTCAAGGAAGGGGACTATGGAAATTCAGAGCTATTTAAATTAAATAATTTTAGATGCATGAGAATTGCTATGTGGAATTATTACGTAAAATATATATTTTAAGAAACCGTTACATCACAGTATATTTTTTTCGTTATCGTTTACAATAGGCATTCATGTATTTAATGTTACTTACATTTACTGTATTTTTCATGAATATATATATTTTGATTTATCTTAAGATTATATTATAGTTGTTTAATTCTCTTATAATTCATATATCTGTCATTTTTTGTAACTTCAGTAATAAATTGACATTCGTACAGTAGAAGGCGAAGAGAGTTCCTTACATAAAAATCAACCTGTCCCAATATTGTGTAATGAATATGACCCTAAAACAGTTTTCGTGGGGCTGACAGTTAAAAAGTTAACACTATCTCAAGAACTTAAGGATTGAAGATACAGGATGCGGCAAAACAAAGCAAGAATACTGAAATGTGTGCATGTCTGACGCGGATACGCGTTGTGGGAACAGCTCGTTCGGGTATTGTTCGTTCTTTACAATTAGTTTTAATAGCGACATTTTATGGCTTTTGCGCATCTAAGGCTCAGGCGGATGTTAGCAACATCGAAGTGTCTTCAGTTCGGTCCTATGCCAAAGGAAAAAAAAAGCACATTGCAACAGTAAAATGCTTCAAGCTCCAGCAATAAACTATTTCACATAACACAACTATGGAGGAAAAAAGATTTGACGCGTCTAGAACTTACAACAAATATATTGAAATAATATATATTTCTTAACTTGCAGAGACAGAATAACATTGCGTACTTGTGTGGAAAATATTGTCCTGATATTTGACTAGAGGAGGAGGATATTTTAAAACAATATTATTTTTCGTTGGCAACAAATGCTAAGTCCAAAAAAATCTCGCAAAGTTCTCTAGTTTAACTCTGGGAGTGATACTCTTGTAACCCAATGGGATTAATTGCTCCGAACTTTAGTTTTCGTTCATAGATATTACACACACAAGGGACATCTGTGCAAATTTGGGAAATGTTCTCTAGACATACGTCAGAACCTTTTGTCCATAGTTGTACCTGCCACGAAAGATGCTCCATCATCTACGGTCTCAGTTCCTGAGAGAGCTGAACCTTTCGTAGTGAAGGATGGCGGGAAATTCATTGAGCACTTTCATCCAATCTTTCGATTAACTGGCCTGGATCCTGAGTTTTCTGAGCAAAAATGTTCCGAGATACCCTAAAGCGAAAAATCACAGGGTGAGAGATCCCAGGACTTGGATTGGCCATTCAGTCGTGCCATGACCATCTTCGTGTAGGGCGTGAACAAGCTTTGGTTGATATAACTTCAGTTTCAGATCATCTTGAACAATTAATCCTCAGTTCAAGAGCCCACCTCCTGGTACAATTTAAATTTAATGTTTAAGGCCTTTAAGCAACTTTAGCTCAGGCCGGATGGGATGAATTGGTGGAATAAAGCAAGTAGGAGGAAACGGGAGCACCCCGAGAAAACTTACGCACACGGTGTTTGTCCACCACAAAGCTCACATGGCATGAGCAGGTCCTTCTGGTAGACTTCTGTGCACTAACGACTGAGGAACGAGACACCGTTGTCAGCCACTCGCACAGGAAACAACGGCGCATCGGGGAAGGGTTTCACAAAGGCGAAGGGTAAGTGAAAATTTTAAGGCAAATTCTACGACTCCGCTCAGTTTCTGATGTCTATTCGAATTCACGGAAGTCGATAAATCAAACTTATGGCGACCTTAAGTGAGACGATAAAAATTTTGGGAGAAATTTCCAGTCCGAAGCTACAATGATGATAAGTGATGTCACGTTAACCTTCAGTCAAAGATTGAGAAAAAAGAAGAAAAAAAACCTCTTTAAAAACATACTTTTCTTAAACAATTCGTATTAAAAGGAAAAAATAATTTTGTTTATGCATGACTAAAAAGAAAAGTATGGGGCGCGCTTTAATATAGTCCGTTTATAAATTCTTGAATTGGCGCGTCCCCTGCAACTTAGTCATGCATAAATAAATGTATTTTTTACTTTATAGTACGAATCGTTTAAGAAAAGTATGTCTTTATTTATTTATTATTATTTTTTTTAGAGTTACTTTGGTCTTCGGATACTTTTCTCAAGCTAAAGCTTTCTTACTCAAATCCTAAAGTGTTCTGCAACCAATCAAACGACAGATCGTTGCAGGCTAGTATTTATTTTAGGATGAAGTCCATACTGAAAACTGTAATTAAAACAAGCTTTTAACATATATATTATATAGAAATACATGAACGTAACATTGAAATATTGTATTATCATCCGACTTACGTAGCTGTGCAAAATTTAATCATTGTATGACGTCGGAAAATGAGTTAACGTTGCAAGACACCACGAACAATTGCAAAACTTGATTTTCATATGGGCGTCTATTAACTGTGGACTTCGGCCCGTCACGATTCGCCTTTAGCTGTTAAAATCCACACCCATGCCCCCTGACGGGACCTTCGAGCCGATGGCCTACCGCTCGTCACCCGGCCGGCCACGAACAATTGGGAACTGAAGAAAAGAATGTAATAATGAAGGTTATCAGCTGAGCAGTCAAATAACTCCGCTACAATTTAATTCTTCAAAACACTTTTAACTTCATATCACAGAATTCCATATACACCATGGAGCTACTTTCTAGAATTGTAATATTGCTTTTAGTTTTTTTTATAATTTTCAAAAATCGGAAAAAGAAGTGGGACAGCATGAAATGAAGCGTTAAGAATGTTAAAGAGAACATCTCGTTACTTCCTTCCCACAATGCACTGTGTGTTGCTGCCATCCTGGAAACCGTTTAATCTTGTCCTTCCAAAAAGAAGGTAGGGTATTGTTAATTATAATTGAATTTTATTTATGTCCTTTAGGCATCTAAGGCTCAGGCCGGAATAGGGAGAGGGGAAAGGGTACGTTAAGGCGTCGGCCAGGGCCTATGTTAAAGGTTCCACCCCAGCATTAGTCTGGTGTGATTCAGGAAAAACCTCAGTCATGATGGTCGGCCGCTGGGATCGAACCCACGACCTCATGAATCCTACGTCAACGCTCTACCACTGAGCTACGGCGGTTCGGTAAATTGGGTATTGGTGTGTCCGATGTTACTAATGGTTTTATTTCCTTCCAGCGCGTATGGTCAGTCTAGGGCAGTGGTTCTCAACAGGTGTGTCGCAACACTTCTGAGACTAAGTTCGCTGGTAAAAGTAATTCAGATAATTTCACTCAAAATTTATTTTGAAAAAGGAACAAAAATAGTCATGAGCTTAAATATATTTATTTTACAGGAAGATTGATGTTTTTTTTTTTTACGCCTTACAATAAAAGATTCGAGTAATTAATTTGAGATTTTAAAGAAAAAACGATATCTCCGGCATTAGTGCCAACTCATACGTTAGTGTGCCGCGAACAAAAAGAGATTGAGAACCAGTGGTCTAGGTTTTTCCTATACGTAATCTTTACCTTACTTTAGTCCGTAAGTAACTCACCATTGGAGAAATTAGTGCATCAGACCTTCATTAAAGGTACGATCTCAGAATTCACGTGATCAGCGTTTGAATCTGCGCAGTCCCATTTCTGGTGCGAAATAAAACCAAAATTTACATAACTGTAAAGAAGCTGATGAGCATCTAAGTACAGTAGCTACAGCTTTTAGTGTAAAGTGGATTCCGAACCACTCTGTTCAATGGACGCCTACGGGACTGACCTTTGGTCATGCTTTGCATTCTGGCAGAGCACAGATTAAAAAATAAATAAATTATCGCATAATTACCACCAGTAAGTTTTCGGGTCAGTTAAACTATATTTTCATTTCCGAATCTTTCAATGTAACATGTTCCTGAAGTCCCTGGTGGCTATCAGAACTTAATTAGTAAGGCAAAAACTAATAAAAACAATTATGAATTTTCCCATTGAACTGGAATACAAGAAATTTCATTGGCGCCTTATCTCAGCATAAGCTTCTGTGGTTGTTCAAGATATCTTGATAAGCCACGCGCTAGACATTTCCTTTTCTCCTGCACCTACACTGTTCAATTATACATGTGATGTCACTACCGGTACTACGTGCTATTACCAACGGTAACTATCGCTGTATCCACAAACATCTTGAGTTGACGATTCAAACTTACTTTTAAAAAAGAAAAAAAAAAGTACTTTTCGAACAGTCAGCAGGGTATGAGAAAAAAACAGCAATCTGGGACCAGGTGGGTTTTTTCGTGTTTTTCAGTTTTCTTGGGGTGTTCTACAAATAAAAATGTGAATGCATGTAAACAGTGTTTGATTTGTTATAAATTTCGAAAGGGGGATACGAAACTAGTGGTTTCTGATAAGTTTCAAGATACTACCTGTTCGGGTAGAAATACAAGGATTTTATCACTGGTTGGGATGATATTCGGAATCAACAGCCGGGGATGAAATCCTCACGCACCAGGGAAAATCGCGCACTAACGCTCTACCACTGAGCTACGGCGGCTTGGTTGCATTTTAACAATCCAAAATGTAATCGTTTTAAATTCTATGACGTGCTCTCATCTCAGAAATCATCTAAAAACCAAAAGCTAACAAAAAAAAACAAACAAAAAAAAAAAACGGGGTTTTAAAGTGGGTACAATCCGAAAATAAATGCTTGGCTTTTCGGGCTGAGCTTCTTTTGGCAAACCCTGACCGTCAGTCCTGCCGTGCTAAGCTAAAAGGCCTTAACTCCAATTTCTGTGAAATTTGAGACATCGACAAAGCCTGACCTTCCTTTATCCTACGATGCGAAACTACAATTGTAGTGTTGACCATGTGGGTTACTATATACCATTATTTAACCCAACATACAAAGACGAAACTCATTTTGTCCTTTTTCTCAAAATCGAGATGAATGGTGTAAAGGCCTTTTCGCTTAGCACGACAGAGTGCCTCTTCGAAGTCCGTACTTTTCACCTGAAGATGTTAACCTGTTTCGACGATGTAATTTCGTAGCCAAGGACAGATAATTTAATTGTTGCTTTACAAGGATACTTAATGTGCCCCTCATCCCCAGTGGGACAGTACTTTGAGGTATTTTTTCACCAGTCACAAGGTCCAAGTTTGGATCCTGCCTGAGACATGCATGTTAGTCAAATTTTAAAGTTTACTGTATCAAGACGGTCCACTGTCATTAGTTTCAATGTATATTGTATAGGTTGAAGAGGGGGCTATTGTCTAAAATCATCGCAAGCCTCAAGGATGACGTCACTCGGCGAACACACTTCCAGGGAAATGGAAGGTACAATCCCTGATTAAAATTAGAAAAACCTGAGTCAGGAGGGCCAGTAAAAGGACTTGAACCTCTGTGCCTGTCTGCGAGCGTTACCACTGGACCACGGAGTCAACTAGCCCAGTGATACACTACGTTTTCATGATCCCTCACCTCAACCCTAAATTACATCATTCCGTAATTTTCAATGTGAATTGAGGGTATTTTGACACACTGAGTTCTTAAATATATATATATATAATCATCATCATCATATTCAGCCGTTTTCTATCCACTGCTGGATGAAGGCCTCCCCCTTTTCTTTCCACATATCTCGGTCTGATGATATCCTCATCCATGTAGCTCCTGAAAAACGTTTGATTTCATCTACCCATCTTACATTTGGACGTCGTCTCGGTCGTTTCTTTTCTCTAGGAATCCACTGTAGTACATTTGTCGTCCACCTTCCATCTGTTCGTCTAGCTATGTGACCGGCCCATCTCCACTTCATCTTCTTCGCACTCTTGATTACATCCTCTACCTTTGTTTGTGCCCGAATCCATTCATTTCTCTTCCTGTCCCTCCTGGTTATTCCTAGCATGCACCTCTCCATTGCTCTTTGTGTCTCTCAATCTTTGAGTCGTTTGCGCATTCAATGTCCAAGTTTCGCACCCGTACATCATTACAGGTAAGACACATTGATTATAAACTTTACGCTTCAGACACATTGGAAGTTTGCTTTTGAAAATAAAGTGTAGTCTTCCAAAAGAACTCCACGCCATTTTACATCTTCTATTTATTTCATCAGTCAACTTTGCATTCGATGTTTTAAGCTGGCCTAGGTAAACATACTCATCAACTATGCCTATTGTCTCTCCGTTAATCTTCACTTCCTTCTTTGCAGCATGTTGGTTGTACATTACTTTTGTTTTACTTAAGTTCATTTTAAGGCCGATTTTCGAACTCTCGTTACTCAGTTCTTCCATTCTGGTTTGTAGTTCTTCTGCACTTGAAGCAAACAGGACTATATCATCAGC
>JAGDQP010002069.1:99947-110320 GCA_022664845.1 Lepisma saccharinum | reverse complement strand
AACGTGAAAGCAGCCAAGTAGTTCCAAGTACTTTTCGCTATTTCATGCACGGTTTAATGTGCTCGCTCACCAACATGGAAGCAGCCAAGTAGTTCCAAGTACTTTTCGCTTTTTGACTCTAATTTAATACTTCCATGACTCGAAACTTTGTTATATTTTAAGTTACAACCCTTCCACACACGTTGGAAAAGATTACATTTTTTCATGCCCTAAAGTAAAGTGTACCCAGATACTTCTATGTTTAGCAGCTTTGAACTTCCTACATACAGTAAATAGAAACTCGACCTTTCCACATAAATTATGAGCAACTCAGTGGTACTTTAAATATTAATATCCTACTGCTTCTAAATACAATACGAACTTTATTAGGAATTATAGTAAACCGTCGAATTATAGTATTTTGTATCAATTTCTATTGCAATAGTGATTGTACAAAAGCTACAGAAGAAACATCAGGTACACTTTACGTCAGCAAGATGCGATGGAATTTCTTGTAGCGATACTTTATTTATTTTATTTTGATTTTCTGATAATATCTTTATTTCGCATCATAAAAACAAAGCTTTAAAAATTCCCTGCTCCATGTTAACATCTTAATTTTTAGCATTCCGGAAGCACTATTATCACGTGTTCAAGTCTCCAGCGATGTGATTGGTAGATCAGTGCGTTGAATTCAATAAAAATAGGACAGGTTCTAAATAGGACGAATTGGATGAGAAGACTTGAATTCAAGAGATTTCCTGTGTGGAGTCTCTGACTCGTGACGTCATTTTCATCCAATTGCTTGTTCAACGCTCTTGTTCAAGCTTTATTGAATCGTGTACGAGGGGCTTAACAAGCACGTCCTTCCCCGTCATTCTATTTTAATTTCCGCGGTTGAGACGCAAGATTTTTTTCAGATCCATTGCCCGTGGTGCCTCTCTAACGACAACGCACATGGAAACACTTCCGGTGCGCACAGCACTCTCAGTTAACAGCTCTTTTCGTAAACAGCACTTTTGCGTATCTCCACCGCTTACCGGGGGCTGGGCCCCCGCCGCGACTAACTCCCTTCGGCTGCCATGGTTTATTTATATACATCCTAGTTTCTAGGATAGTAGCTATTTGGTATATTAAATCACTACTTTTATTACATTTCCTAATGCGTATATACATAAAAAAATAATTTTCTTTAAAAAGAAAAAATGTAAAAGTAACCACGCCAGGGTTTGATCCCAGGACCTCCAAACAGCTTCAGTTAAATCATATCTTACTAATAGAATGCAAGTAGTGCAAATGAAAAAAAGAAAACAACAACACCCAAAAGAGGTATTCACAACAACTTATGTTTATAGTTTTCCACAGTCAAAAAAGTTAGTAAAGGTGTCTCTCAAGGCTGCATATTGGGACCTTTGCTCTTTACACTATACATCAATGATCTACTACAATGTATACAACCTAGTTTCGGTGTACTATATGTTGATCACGTGAATATACTTATGTCAGGCATCTCTATGAAGGAATTAAAACGAAAATTTGAAATCTACTTTTGACAATCTTGTCACATGGTTTTCAGTAAACGACCTGAAGTTATAGTGCGCACAGCTTAGGATGACAGTTTGTTTACAGCAATATTGTAGATGCGAGTTTCAAACAATCAGTCTTCTTTCTCGCCTCGCCATTGGATTTCACAACGCTTGGTTGGAGTAACTCTATGGATATGTATTTACAAAAACAAACCAGCAAAGGCACAGTGGCTTGCGTTGTTGTCATTGTAAGCGACAAATAGCCACAGCACAGGTTGAAAACAAATTGATTGACCCTCAATGCGAGTCTGAAATTAGACAGAGCAGACGAAGCATTTCTCGATAACTCATAAATCTGATACACCGTTTCTTTCTTATGAGGTGAAAGTGTTGCAAACCGTTGATATGAAACATTGGTCTAAATTGCCATTGTGTACGTAAGAGAGACTTGAACGTAACTTTTCCTTTTTGTATTAATCTTGCAGGATTTTCTTCATCTTTCTGTGGTGATATTCGTTTCTGGGTGTGTGTGGATATTTTATGAACTTCTCGGGGTGCATGAAGACTGTTCTTTTACACCTTTAGAACTTTAGGAGGGTATTTTTCGTTCTCTGAACAAGGTAATATAGCTCCACTCACCCCCTTAAAGAAGCATTGAAGATGTTATTACTGTTCTAAACGGATTGTGAATTGCTAAAGGCGGGCGTTAAAACAGAGTTTAGAATAAACAGAGTTACAACAGACACCAGACATTTGAACCCGGACCAACACGCACAAAAGCAAGCATGCTAACCATTCAGCCAAGCATAGACCCAATACAACTTATGCGATAGTATGAGATAATAAATTTAATTTTTAAAATGTCGGAAAGATCGATAATGGTGATTGGTTTTCACTATCAACGCTTTCTCTCTAAATGGGTGTGCTATTTATAATTCCGTTCCATTTTATCGAAAGAAAAGGAATTTAGTTTTTATGGCCTTAGGTATCTAAGGCTCAGGCCGGGAAAGGGGAGGGGAAAGGATGCGGGAAGGTGTCTATATTAAAGTTGCCATCCCGGCAATTGCCTGATGTGATTCAGTAAAAACCCTGGAAACCCCAGTCAGGATGGTGGGCCGCTAGGATCGAACACATGACCTCCCGAATCTTGCGCCTACGCTCTACCACTGAGCTACTGCGACTCGGTGTTGCAAGAAAATGAGAAATTAGGCGAAGTTGATAGCAGCTTGAAAGAAAACATACAGTATAAGCAACATAAACCTCATTACATTACGAGAAAAGGAAGGCCTGTTGACGTGATCACTTGTGAAAATATAATATTATGTGCTATGTATTTTAGTTATTAAAATGCCTTTTAGTTATTACGTTCATTAGATACACATAATATATGGATTATTGATTCAAATTAATGTTAAATGAAACCCACACGCTAAACGCCCGATTATCCAAGCAAATTACGGAGCAGTTAACATAACCGAGAAAAGCTGTTGATCGATTTCTTTTTTATTTAAGGTCTTTAGGCAACTTTGGCGCAGGCCAAGCGAATGATGAAAAAAATGGTGGAATGAAGAAAGTGGGTTGAAACGGGAGAACCCCGAGAATACCCACGTACACAGTGTTGGTCTACCACAATAACTACGTGGTATAAACCGGGATCGAACGGAAGACACCAAGTGCCAGAAATCAAAGCTCGATAATTGAACCACGGCGGCCCCCGGGCCAATGTTGCTCAACATTGTTTCTACATAGCATTAATGTATCATAACTTCCCTTCAACGTAAGTTTATTTTCTAAATAGTGGAATCAGATTCCTTTAAACGTACAGCGTACCACAATTAACTTGGACCATAAACCTATCTAATTCCCAATCTGTTACTGCTTTCCGTGTTTTGATCTGTGTCAAATTAAGTGAGTTGGAACCACTGCGCCAGCGAAAGGACTGTTGTCCAAAGTTCAGTGAGAGACAGAGGCGGAGACTTGGTGTGCAGGTTCGCTGACTGAAATGTATTACCAAAACATTCTTTCAAGCTATCTTGCGCAAGCTATAAATAATGAAAAAACAACTATTCTTAATTTTCATCTAAAAAACAAAGCCTGCTCTCTCCCTTAGCTTTCCTTGATTCAGGAACAATTAAAATCCCATCCTTGGTCAAATAATTTCCAATGGAATGAACATATAAACAAATTAGCTAGTAAACTAAGTTCAGTGTGCTTTGCGCTCTACAGATTATGTAATACTGTTTCACGCCAATCAGTCTTATCGTTGTACTTTGCAAAATTTTATTCATTAATCAATTATGGAGTTATTTCTTTGGGTTCATCAACCAAGCTTATAACGCTCTTCCATCTACAAAATAGAGCAATTAAGTTAATTTTTGGTTTACCTAGAGGTTCATCCTGTAAAGATACGTTTAGGGATGAAGAACTGCTGACTTTACCATGTCTATTTATGTACAGGTCTATATTATATCTAAAAAAAAAAGGTGAACTATTAATTCGTTGTAACAGTATTCATTTACATAATACTAGGCAACAAAAATGTATATGTTACACAGCAAAATTCCTCTTCTTTTCAAAAAAGCGTATATATGAATTGCACACGCTTATACAATAAACTTCCGCAAGAAACGAAAGGTATAAGCAATATTAATATATTTGATAGAAAACTGTTCAATTTCTTTG
This sequence comes from Lepisma saccharinum, assembly GCA_022664845.1. Lineage (NCBI taxonomy): Eukaryota > Metazoa > Arthropoda > Insecta > Zygentoma > Lepismatidae > Lepisma > Lepisma saccharinum. The sequence continues at coordinate 106,133 of JAGDQP010002069.1, read as the reverse complement.
TACAAAAGTCTTATTACACAATGGCTGAATATTTAAGTGATAATTTGTATTTTTTTATGTTATCTGACAACTGTAATGCTTACTATTCGTAAGCTAATGTCCAAGCTGAATAAATTGAATTGAATTGATGCATTAACCACTGAACTGAGCTGAGAGCTGGCTGAAGAAGCGCTTGTCTGTGTCAAGAAGAGTACATAATAGGTTGCAACGTCTTTCGCCGCCAGATGGCAGGTCAGTACCATCGGACAGCAACGAATTCATAATTCCTTTGAATGTCCCATCCAGGCCCGGTAACGGAGTAACGGTACTGCAAAAATGACATGAAAATGTCTATCCCCAACTTGTTTCACGGACGCCGGAAGCGTTCCTGTCATTTAAAAAAAGTATAGATTCACAATGCTACTTTGAAGACGCTTACTTAGTCGGTGTTTATTACTTACTCAGATAGCTTCTATCACCGGATAAATAAATACAGTACAGCGAATTGGAACACACGACCCATGCAATGTGATCAAAACACTATGTTACAAATCATAAAAGACACGATATACGTCAAACATTATTTAACCTACCGAACATGGATGGACTTAAAACATAAGTGGGCGTCTAACTCACTCTCACTGTCTTAAACACAAATGAATAATGTATATCTTAAGAGGAATAGCAGTGCAAGAGAGGAAATATTGCAAACCCATCACAATGTGGTAATTTTACATATTTTACAGATAGTTCAGTTGCAGGCCAGGTTCGTAAATCGGACAAATTCTTACAAAAATGAACAACTATTAAATATGACTTGCATTGTATAGGGTACCAGGAGGGATAATGTAACCTAAAGAACCTAACATGACCTAACCTAAACTAACTTAACATAACCTAAACTAACATAGCCTGAATTAACCTAACCTAACCACACCTCACCTCATTTAACCTAAGCACACGTAACCACACTAAACCCTGTCAGTCATATGTGTAGAATTTTAAATGCGTAAGTTTAAAAAACAATCTAATCTGACTTCTCTAACCTAACGTAGCCCTATGTCATTGAAGTGTCTAGAATTTCAAAATGCATAAATACTATGGCGTAAGAGAGATCGTTTGCGAAGATTCCAAGTGTGAAAAGTGATACGTACAGTGATTTTCATGATATGGGTGTTGGAGTGCATATAGTGAAGAAATACCGGTAAAACGCGTTTGTCGTCGTAGTGCCTTAAGTTTTGAGGTAAGGGGAGAAAAGGAACAAACGTTGCAAAGTTTCAACATTCTAGCATTAAATTCTGTCTGACGCCCAGAAACACTATCTGTACGTCTATGGAACTTAAAAGCGGCCTCGCCGGTAACGTTCCATAGATAATTCGCTCACCCGGTATAATAGAGTATGCAACGGGTACTCTTACGGTAAATAATGAAAGATTAAAATAAGACACTTTTTTTTTTGGTTCTTTCTAAATTCAGTAGCGTGTACTGTACTGTATTGTACTTTTAACATTATAGTGGTAGGCCTATGTTCGAAAAAAAATAAAATAAAATAAGCTGCTCTTTTAACGTGCTGTACAATAGCAAACTACAGTATGTCAATCACTATGTTTCTGGCCTAACCGAATTTTCGTTCAACCAAATCACTCTTGGACCCATCAGATTTAGTTAAATGGAATTCAAGTGTATATAAGCAATTTAAATATTATAAACTAATATCGTCACTGCAATTGTTCAGTTTTTCTTAAAATAAAAACGTTACACGAAATATATAAACCTACTTCCTCGACTTGAATAAATGAAAGCGCGTTTCCCATTCACCAATAACGTTTCAACAAATGACGATCAGATTCCGTTTCTGATAGCTACTTTCCTAAAATCCTAATAGGCAAATTGATTTCAGGTTTCGCAAGAAATTTACAGGTTCCTTGCCAAATATCTATCCAGGCCTGCAGTTAAAAATAGCATTTCATACTCATAAAACACCAAAATAACTCGAGCCACACACATTTATCTGAATTTTTATATTAGCATCTGGAAATTGACCTTTAATAAGGAATAACAGGGAAGCGACTCCATCATTAATCGAGAACCACCGCGGTACTTGGAGGGACTGCCGAAAACTGGGAAATCTCAGCCAAGCTGGACATGCAGTTTCTGACTTAAATTCGGAACCTTCTGAATGTGAAGCAAACTCACGCTCATGAAACACCAACTCTCTCTATTAATAAATAGGAGTATTTTAGACAAAATTAAATAGCAGATTTCCCCAAATGATTAGTTATACCACAATGCTCAGAGAGCACTTTCAGTAAAGGTAATACATATTTTCTCAAATTTCACAATATTGTTTCTTTTCGTCTTTGAGTCTATTTTCACATTTATGTCTTGAAGGAAAACACTGGGTATTGTAGGACTTAAAGAGGATGTCCGAAGGATATCTGGGTTGGATATAATTTGGACGTCCTGCTTCGGATGTCCCATGATATCCCGGATCTCTTCGGACATTCGGGACGTATTTTGGACATCCGACGGACGTCCGGTGATGTGTGGGTATCACTAATTTATTTTACCTAATGCCCGTATTTAACAAGACGAAGTACCATACCCTACCACATAAGAGAGCTAGTGGGGGTTAGAGCATACATTGAAATGTGCAATGCAGTTTTAGTTGACAACAATCAGATTTATCTTACCGAGTGTCCGTATTCAGAAGAACAAACTGTCATACCCCACAGACTCGAACGCATAAGGGTATAATTTTAATTTTATTTCTGACCTTTTAGGCATATAAGGCTCAAACAGGCATAAAGGGATAACTAGGGGTTAGAGCATGCGTAGTAATTTCGTACCTGAAGAGCACCCTTTTTGTATAACGGTCTCACGTTCCACATTCCTATTGTGAGATCTTTCTTAATCCTGTTCTTGGAGTACCCTGAAGCAGTCCCCGCCCGGAGATCTGAATTAGGGACTAGTTTATTTCCGGAATTTTTTACCCCAGGAGCATCCATGAACCATCTGTTACTATTATTCTTGAGATGATTCTTTAGCGGTGTAGAGTTGTCAGCTCTACGGCCTCGCAGCAAAGGCAGACAATCAAAATGTCGCCGTCCCCTGTCCATCTCTGAGCCTTGCCGATGTCATTCATCTTCAGCCTCAGAGTGGTAATGGTGAGGCTGCTTCCCTTTACCATCGTATTTTTGTTTGGGGTAACTTCTAGTCTTTGTAGATCCCTTTACTAACTGCAAGGCAGCAGTACTGATTTTGATCCGCCCCGGAATATTTTCGGTACACACCACATCTGGTCGGCATTTCCCTATCCGCCATCTGAGGAGGCGCCTGGCGGGAAATCGGTAACTCCATCTTGGATACTAATTAATAATATATATATTGTGCTCCTCTTGGGGGAGAGAGGAGTACTTGATCAGTTTCATGAATCAAATAATTAAAGTTTAATGATTTCGTACCTCTAAATTCATTAAGAAAACTTATAGAATGGTAAATACTTAGAACTAATGTGAAAGTGTTAACTCTGGTTGAGCTTACGAGACTTGATCGGAACTCACATGAGAATGATCTTGAGCATTCGGATTTATGCTTCCCAAGCTTCAGAGTTCGACTCTAGGAAGTAACTGTTGCTCTCTTGATTCAGGAAAATACTAAACTCGAGAATTCAATTTGAAATAGGAATTATTGTTGGTAGTTGATACTTGCGGCCAAGTTCAGACAACAGCTATTTGGCTGTTCAAAGATATGTAATAAGAGTAAAGGCAACCTCATAGCTCAAAAACACAACAAAGGCAAAGACATGGGCTGCATCCTAACGTCATTCCTTGTCTCCTATTTCGTTTTCTACCGGAAGGTCAGCCATCTTAAGTACTGTCCATCTGAGCTCTTCTCCTTTCATTGTGCCCTTTTTTTGCTTCCTTTGGCGAAGGATACATCCCATGCATTCTTCGCGGCACCCATCTGTGTAGGGTTCAATTGTTTCAGGTGGAAACTAACGCCACCTATGCATCGACGGATGAGAAAAAGCAATCGCGCCTAAAAACGAGGAAGTGGTCTCGCGTGAAAACCGGTAGGTTGGGGGAAAGTGTGGTCTCCCGTTGTTATTTCCATTGTATCAATGGAGTTACTCGTTCCGTTCTTTTTTGTTTATTCTTTCGTGGTATTTGGGAGATTCTGTTCAATAACATGTATGGCATGCGGCATGCAGTTATTATTTGCATCAACAATTGTTTTAAAACAAGAACATTTACAGGAAAAGAAACCATTTATTTTAGATCACCTTAAGGCAAGCATCTTCTTGCGTTTGGGAGGTGGGGAGATCGTTGCAAATTCAAAATAAGTTTTATGTTAAAGCACTATTCTTAGTAGATGTTGTATGTGGTGCTCCATTCTCTTCTGCTCTCGTGCAAAAGATTAAAAAAAAAAACCTACAATAAATGATCAGACGTATTGCTGGGTTTTTAAAATATCGCGTTGGATTGCCTCTTGTTGAATTGAATTGAAGTATAACTTTAACCATATTTGAATCGGACGGCACATGGTAAAGGAAAGAAAGGTAAAGGTATTCGCTTAGTAAAGACGGGAATCCTGGAAAATCTGTCAGGAAGGTCTCCCGTGAGGTTCGGTCTTCAACTTCATTTATGACGTTCAGGCGTCTGAGGCTCAAGATAAGTCAGGGGAGGGAAAAGGTTGCTCGTAGGTGTCTGCCAGGGCTTAAATTAAATATACCAACCAGGCATTTGCTTGGTGTGACTGAGGAAAAACTGTGGAAAACCTCCGTCATGATGGAAAGCAGTCGACCAGAGCATAATTAGAAGGTACCATTTGGCAGTTGCCTGATGTGACTAAAGAAAATTCATGGAATAACCTGTTAGGATGGTCGGTCGTTTGAATTGAACCTAGCACCTGTAGAATTCGAATCAAATACTCTACCAGTGATTCTGCCAGACCCCCTGTGGGGTTTCACCCCCAAATTTTCGAGAATACTCTAAATTTTAAAATTTATATGGGCAAAAATCGATAGAAACCGTGCATGTCCACTCCCTGACTTTTCACCCCCAAACTGAAAGGACTGGCAGAATCCCTTCACTCTACCAACGGAACTACGACCAATTCTTACTTTACAGAATGTCACAGGACAACGGCGAACAGTATGCATCTTATGCACTGTTTCTTTCAGGCATGCTTTGAGGGGGGGGGGGGGCTTAGCCCCTATAGGGTTTCAACCGCTCCACCCGAAATAATTAGTCTTAATACTTGTATTACTCATGCGTATACTGAAATTTGTACATAGTAGCACATTCTATAAACACTGTTCATGTTATTTTGAGGTTAACTAAGGAAGTACGTCATAAAATTCAGATGAAAGGACTAGATAAAAGGATGGATATCAAGAATTAGAACTGGGCACACTTGAGAGCGGCCAATCGCAGCCCCATCTTAGTTTTCTGATAAATATGTCAAGAAGAGATTACATCATGTTTCTAGGGTTAACTCAAGAATGTTTTCTCATAAATAGGTGCGAAAATATTAGAATTCATTCCAAAGTAACGGTACGCACAGGAAGGAACTGTCGGTGAAGGTTAACTGTTAAAACATCAGATAAATAAGAATTTAATCAGCATAATATTCCTTTTGGCTGTCCTAGAAAATGCTAAAAGAATAATTAAATATTGAATTTCTGGCAAGTGACCACATCGCATCGCGGATTCCCAGCTTTCTCATTAAAAAGAGCTGCTACCCCACAAGGAATTTTTTCTAGTTACGACAATGTTCGTAGCATAAAAGGGCTAGTAGGGTCATTCCATGTCAAGTGGTCTGGGGGTCCCCGCTCGACCATCATGGATTTCGATGAAATTTGGTGTGAACATTTACACATGTCCCCAATGAACATTGGTAAAGTTTTACGTTCACCGATGCAACACTTACGGAGTTAGAGACATTTGAGTGACAGCATACTTCAGCCGTTGACCGTATGATGCTGAGGTTGCGACAACTTTGAGACATAATAACTCTGGCACTATTTTGTTGAGAGAAACAAAACTTGGCTAGCTTGTACAACTTTTTGTGCTCTATGAAAGAAAATCAGAAAAATATTTTCAAGAGCGATATTCATGTAAATAATTTGGAGCAAAGTTGGCCGAAAAAATTGCGTCTTCAAAAAAGATGTAAAGTTTGATTTTTGATATCTCTGAAAGTAAG
>JAGDQP010002069.1:62412-94947 GCA_022664845.1 Lepisma saccharinum | reverse complement strand
CTTACTTTCAGAGATATCAAAAATCAAACTTTACATCTTTTTTGAAGCACAATTTTTTCGGCCAACTTTGCTCCAAATTATCTACATGAATATCGCTCTTGAAAAGGTTTTTCTGATTTTGTTTCATAGAGCACAAAAAGTTGTACAAGCTAGCCAAGTTTTGTTTCTCCGAACAAAATAGTGCCAGAGTTATTATGTCTCAAAGTTGTCGCAACCTCAGCATCATACGGTCGACGGCTGAAGTATGGTGTCACACAAATGTCTCTAGCTCCGCAAGTATTGAATCGGCGAACGTAAAACTTTACCAATGTTCATTGGGGACATGTGTAAATGTTCACACCAAATTTCATCGAAATCCATGATGGTCGAGCGGAGCGTTTTTCTGAAACCAGACCACTTGACACCCACTAGTAAAATCAAAGTATTTGAAAAGATGTAGCATGAAGTAGTAGTTAGAGTGATGAATAACAAACAATTCTTAAGATTAGAGGTTCGAACTCCACTGTAGATAGTTGATTTTTTCCACCACAAACTTGTTTGTCATCTATCAACTAGCAACTTTGTTGCGATTTGAAATTTGTTGCAAACTTGGAGAATTTAAATCGCAAGTTTTTGCAAACTTGCTGTAAGTGTATTGTGCTATCTGTGTTAAGAATATATTTTACGTATTAATTGCATCGAATTGAATTTATTTATGACCTTCTAAAGTCTTTGGCTCAGGTCGTGATGGGTTACGTAGAGGATGAGGAAAGTATGGGTACCAACACGACATACCCGTGGTAAAACAGGAAAACATCGCGACTTCTGATAGGCCGCGACTTTTGGTAGGTACCAGCCTATCTACCTATTTTCAACGAGAAGTCCACGACGTCAATGCCTCTATCACAAGAGCTCGGTAATAATTACTTCGAGAAACCTAAATTTATTTATTTCGTAAACATAGACCGGAATTTCGAGAATTATACAAAATAACAATCAGAATAACAGGTTAACTAATAATTCAGTGTCACACTAAGAGGATCATTATTTCTCGCCGCGCACATCACCACTCGACGATCTCTGTAGGCAAGTCAAGTAAAGATAATAAGATAAAATGAATTTTATGGGCGGTAACAGCACTATGGCTTACGCCCGTCTCGATACGAGGAAAGCCCCTTATCTTGGTCATGTCAAAACTTAGCTGTTTATTAAATAAAATAATAAAACCATATAAAAGATGAAGATGTAAAAGGTCTTCACAAACAGCCTACTGGTGTAAATGGCCAGTTTAACGATTAATGCAAACGAAAGGTGTATAGACTCTTTTGTATAACAAATTAGAACGAGGAAGGCTGTAAATGGGCCTTCACAAGATAAAACAAAAATACACCATAAAATTTAACAGCTAAGGAGCATAATCAGATAAGATAAACGGAAATCGTAAAACTCTGCAAAACAAGAAAAATATCACCGTTTAAGTTGATATCTCGGTTTCCCTTTCCTTCCTATGAGATTAAAATCCATATCCATCAGGTGGTCCTCAATCATGTCTGAAGTCAAAGATGAACTTGGTTCATCGATAGTATGTGCAGACTCTTCCTGAGCTAATTGAGCAACCAAAACGTTAGTCAAATGCTTGTAGCGAGAGGCGAAGTTCGAGCTAATTTGGAGACTTTATAGGGACTAAAAGTAGTCTTAACCCGTGGAGTTCTAGAACTCTGCACAGGTGGTTTTTGTCCCTGAAACTGTGCCGGCATATTGCGAGAGGTCTCTGATCCTTTGGGAGGCTTCGGAGGGTCTACATGCACATAAGAGCAAGTCAAGTAAAGAGAATCGGTTCATCTTCTTACACCTAGAAACAAAACATTTGCAAAATTTAAGCTCTAAACGGGGACAAAAGTAAAAAAAAAGTGGAAGACAAATACGGAAGTACGTTGGGAAGCACTAAAGAGCCTCGTAGCCGACCATCATGAATGAGATGTTCCAGGTTTTGTTGAGTTTTAACAGGGTATTGCCGGGATGGTAACTGAAGTAGGCTCTGTCCGTTACCTTCATTATTCACTCATATACTCTGTCCCGGCCTGGACCAGAGATGACTGAAGGCTACAAACAATTTCAATTTCTGCAAGTAATGTTCCAAGTCTTGCAGTTTCTGGTTTCTTCATTCCGTTATCAGGATCCTTCAAAACCTTTCAACACTATCAATTTTCATAATCGACTGCACGTAGGGATCTTGACTGTCTTGCAATCCGTGTCATGAAACGGACACAAAATTCCTTCCGAACTGCAAATGAAATGTTCTCAAAATCTTTACCAGGACACCCACAATTTTCTACCGTCATCTTGGGCCTCACTACTTTTTCCGGAAGAACTAACATATTCTAAGCCTTTGGTCCTACTTCTTTCAATTACTTTTCGTTTATTCTATACTAGTTTTACACTTTTGCCTTTATTATTTCTTTCAACGGAGTCCCAAACCTCACCGGACTCCTTGGTTTGAACAGGTATGTCAACTGAGTCTTACGAATTATATTCCTGCATGCGAGATAGTCCTCGGTAAGGAATACACGCAGAAAACGGACGTTTTTCCGAAGAGTTCCGATTTCTGCTTGAAGTATTGTCATACACGACAATATAGTCTCTTTTTGGGAGGTTCCAATTGAATAGTTTCTGACTAAAACGATAATTTTGCCTTTCAAGATCGCATATTTACACTACTCGAAATCGCAAAAAACTGTAGAAGTCTGAAATAACTGATTGAGCTATTTTTTCCGCCAAGCGCATAGGTGATAGATTATCCGAAATGGCAAGCGGACTGTTTTTGTATAACTGAAGCAAAAATTTGCGAAGGCAACATGAATACTAAGAAGACAAACACTAGCAGAAGCACTTGCGAGTTACCCAGTCTTACAAAATCGTGACCTTCGTCTCTTATCTCAGTTTGAGTGAAACCGAAGGAAAGTCACTCTGCAGCAACTGCTAACGGAATTTATTAGTTTCTGAGATCTGAGAGATGGATTATACACTATATCGTTTCGTTTTGGCAATGTGACGTCATCCTCTTTCCTCTGTGGGTAAGCTTACATGTACTTTTCCAACCTGCAGATTTTTATTCTTTGGAGTTCGATTTTGTTCTATTGTTATTTTAAAGCCTAAGCTTTTGGCATATATAAACCTTAATTAAAAAACCTGGATGTAAACATTTTGAAGTAACATTACATTAAACCGATTACATATGTATATAGATGTGAGAATGAATAGTTAATTGTAAATTTAATAATTGTTTATTGTAAAAATAATCTTGTTTTGTGTGCCTTGTCAGTCACTTTTGTGAGTGTATAATAAGGTGTAATTGCTCTCTAAATAATCTTCTCGCAAACTGCGGAACCGAAAGGTTTAGGAGCACGTAACACGGGTTATGTCTTGTTTTATTTCCTGAGTCTATTTTTAATCTGTTGGGAGAATCCAATACCCTACACAACGAGAACTGGAGCAATTCAGTCGAGTCGTTTGCCAATTAGAAATGTAGAGGAATACCACACAGAATATCTCCACGATAAGAGTGGATGTTCTGTTACATAAACATTTAATCGAGAGACTACGCAAAATTTCAGGAGAAGTTTGGAGGAGCTCACATGAGTTATTTCTGTACGAGAAGCCTGGAGAAATGACACACCCTAGCTCTCTACAGGTAGTCTGAAGAGTTCGCAACACCAAAATTCTCATTGGTTTTCGCTAGTTTCTGATCTTAGCTTACAGGACCCGAGAATTCTTCAGTGAGGGAAGACACAAATTATTTTGCCTAGTACCAATATCCATACTAGAATCTACGTTTACTTTAGCGGCGCCTAGGTTTACGTGCTTGATTTCAGAGATCGAAAATGACGAAACAGAGAAAGTTAAACTTGAAGGGATACCAGTGACAGGGGGAGACGATGAGAATGCCCGTATAATAGTAGGCAAATGAGAAAGAATCAAAACCATGGAACACGGAGGAAGGAGCGACAAGGACTGGGATCAAACCCGGTTGTAAAAATGAAGAGATTGGCAATATTCCACTGCTATAACTATTCTTTGAGAAATTTTTATCAGAAATTGAAAGTGTGAACAGAAGTTTGATAATCTCATAGAAGACAGAGATCAAAAGTTTGTTGATCACAACAGGACATAAAGAAGGATAATGATAGAAGTTTGAGCTAAAAACATTAAGGTTCATGGAATTATTGTAAACGATCTGGTCGGCTAAGGATGGGTACTACAGTTTGAATTAAAGCGGGTTCGAACCATTACGTTCAATAGGTCCCGGCATAAATTGAACCAGCGATCACAAGCGACACGAAATCATGCAAGAATATCGGAAAGTGTTGATGCAATTTTACCAAGCTGAAGGATCCGATATGAAATAATTGATAGGTTAGACACCCATGTAGTAAATACCAGCAGATTCTGCGCAAATGAAACGATGTTAAGAAGAATGTCAAAGTGGTTCAGCCTGTGGAAAAGGAACACGAACAGTGCATCAGGTCGATAAAGGGGATCAAGAAAAGGTAAAAGGCACACTCGAGCCATTGTTAAAATAGATAGGTTATCTTGATTGTGTAATTTACAATGTTGTGGTTTTTAAGAGATAAATATATCTCAAAATTTGAATTCGACGGAAGAGGATACAAAAACAAAAATAAGTATAATAGTTTAACAATAAAAGTTATCTATTTACTGTTCCTTTAAACGAAGGTGTTTAAATATAAGGTTATCCCAAAATAGGACTTTTGATATCACCTGGATGTGTAATATAAAGTCATAATTGCGAAATAATTCAGTTTTAAATCCAACAAGAGTATGCACTAGAAATGGGAAAAGGATTGTGCTTAGCTACGTTATTGTAACACTCGGTTCATTGCTATTAATTTTATTTCTGTACACAGAGAAACATAATGAACTAATATCTTTATTCAATAGCATAAAACATAAAAAGAATTCTTAATTCAAACTACTAACGTCGACACATTACATGAAAATATTTAGTTTTCTATTCCTCACCAAAATGTAAGAATTCACTTCTTCGTTAAATAATTGAACGTAATATCTCTTTGAAGTTCTATTTATATAATAAACAGTTAAATTTTGAAAGGAAATGTTTACTATGTAATATGTTCCATTACTCACATAAACCAGACTTCACATCGTATATCACATGGCATTTGAAATAACGAGCATGCGCAGTTCTAGTTACTAGTTCAAATATAGATTGATTGTAGATTTTCAAGTTTCAGGTTATCACCGTGTAAATTAGTGTGTGAAAAATATTAACCATTTTTAGAATTCTCACTGAGCGTAATAATTCTTTTCGTATTAATATTTGAACATAGAATCTACTACAAATATTGATACATTTTAACTGTTAACTTCTTAATTGAGTCTATGTTACATTAATGAAAGCTTAACTCGAAGTTAAAATCGTATATCACATGGCATTTTAAATTACGGTCATGTTCAGTTCTAATGATTTTGAGTTTAACGATATTATTGATGCGGATTCTCATATATAGTTTAAGCTCCTGAAGGAACTATACGCCAGAAATCAGATTAAAAAAGGTTTATACTAAGTTACGTTATAATAACATATATACTGTTTGAGGTTACCGATGTGTCAAATTCAGTTTCATGCTTTTTAGAGAATATGTACTTTTATATGCTCTTTCAAGCCACAGCTTTTCCTAAATTTTTCTCTACAGATATCGCAATCAAAAGTCTTTATCTGTTTGTGAGTTATCAAGTGCTCCTTAAAGTTTCTTTCCAATGCAAATTTCTTTCGACAAGTTTCGCAGTTGAAACTATTTCCATCTATGTGGGTTGCCATGTGTTTCTTCAAGTATTTAATTCGTGTAAATTTAACTCTACATGTTTCGCAACTAAATGGCATCACCCCTGTGTGAATTTTTTTAATATGTTGTTTCAAGTTACAACTCTTTGTAAATGTAACTCCACAGAATTTGCAATCAACACGCTTCACTTGTGTGTGAGTTGTCATATGTTCCTTTAAGCTTCTTTTCGTTCCATATTTTTTAAGACAGATTTTACAATCAAAAGCCTTTACGCGTGTGTGTTTTATCATGTGATCCTTTAAGCTATAACGTCGTGCAAATTTAGCTCCACAAATCTCGCAATTAAAAGGTCTATCTCCAGTATGGATTCTCGTGTGTGTTTGCAAATTACCTCTTTGTGCAAATTTAACGCCACAGATTTGACATTCAAATGGTTTCTCCTGTGCGTGGGTTACCATGTGTTGTTTTAAGGTTCTCTTTGTTGCAAATTTCATCAAACATAAATCGCAAATAAATGGTCTATCTTGCGAGTGGACGGTCATGTGGTCCTTTAAGCTTTCGCTGACTGGAAACTTTCTATCACATACTAGACATTTATAAGGTTTTTCACCAGTATGGGTTTTTGTGTGGCGTTTCAAATGGTCCTTTCGAAAAAATTTAACTCCACAAAATTCACAATTAAACCGCTTCACCTGTGTGTGGGTTTGTAAGTGTTGTGTTAATCTTCCTTTTACTACAAATTTCTTTAGGCATATTTTGCAATCAAATGGTCTGCTATCTGTGTGACTTTTCATGTGAACCTTTAGACTATCACGTCGTCCAAATGTGCTTTCACATAATTGGCAGGAGAAACGCCTCTGTCCAAGGTTGCCTTTCGTATGTTGTTTCACGTTACTACTTTTCGAAAATTTAACTCGACACATTTCCCAATCACACGTTGAATTCTTTGCTCCACGTTCTGTAACCATTGAAAGTAAACCAGAAATGTCTGGCGAAAGACGGGAAGATCCTTGATCCGAGGCTTGAACGTCCGTATCTCTTGATGCATTGTCAGAATTAGATTGAAGTCTGGTGCAGTCCTGAAAGAAATGTCCAGGAAACTTACATTTAAAACATTGACATAAGAATTGAAAACTTATAAAATGTCAGTAGAATTTCGCTTTAAAAACATCGAACAAGAACTACCATATACTATTAAATTGTTACATATATGTCGAGTTAAACTTTATCGCACATAGCGATATAAGGCGAAAAGACTATATATATATATATATATATATATATATATATATATATATATATATAATATATATATATATGAGCTCCTGCGTAGCCTAGTCGGTAACGCGCTCGACTTCAGTGCGAGCGGTCCCGGGTTCGATTCCCGGTGGGGACCCAGTATCGTGTGGACAATTGGGGAGCTGCTGTGAATAAAAAGTACAGTGGCGATCACAGTGAGAGCTTCTGCTCTTCTCTCCCAACCCGTCTGGACAGCGTGGGAGCAGTAGACCAATTCCTCACTTCGGGGAGAGGCCTCATCCACTAGTGGATTGAATATGGCTGTGATATATATATATGAAGGACAATATGATGATTTATCACGAAGAGCTTACAAGGTGAAGTTAGAAGAGAGACTCCATACTGAGAGATAAATATTGAGATCTTACCCAATATTTCGTACCAAATTTCTTGCAATCTTCGAAACAAGGCATTGACCACGACTACAAGGAACGATGGCAAATTGATGCAGGAAGAAAGTATATTGTTTTGAGTTTATGTATAAGTTCTTTCGACCAACTCATGTAAGCTTAAAATAATCGTACTTAGAAGCAATTCATTTTCTGCTCGTAGTCTCTAAACGAAGCCGGTAGAATAAAGGAGTGCGCGGTTTGCCGAAAGGTACTATTTTTATAACTCAAATATAACCGCATAGGTGATATAACGTAAAACATTAGGTTGATGTTTAAAACTTACATTTGAACAAGCAAGATCGCTGAATTTTGGAACGCACTAAATATTTTTATAAAATAAGTTCCGCGAAATATTGACATGGATCCTAAAACTATTTTGAGACTCGGCCACGCAAAATTAATTCTCGTTCATCCGATATTGTTCTTAAGCCAGGAACCTTTCTAGAATTTCATTCGGAGTTTGTCTACGGTCTTACCCAGAATTTAGCAGCCGATGCCGGTACGAAATAAGCACAAAATATATTCATTATACTATTATTATACACATTTTGCAAACAAACAGAGTTTTAAAGTGGTCTGTACTCCTTAGAAAGATAATATACAATCACAATTATATGTGTTCGGTGTCGACTAAGACGCATCTTGTTATGGGCAGATATAACAGGTCATCAGTGATACTAAGAATAACCAATGAGATAATTAAAATACAAATATAAATTACATTTGCTCTTGACTTAAATAATTTTGGACTGGATTGTTCGAACTCTTAGAATAGATCCCAATATAGCCCTCGAACACACGTGCACCTTACTTGTTAAACAAATGCACACGCAGTGTGATTCTCACCTCAGCTCTTTTTCATTTTTAGCGTTCCTTTACTGGATTTTGATAGTTCGCTCTATTCTGGTCCTTATTCACTTTATTTGCAACAATTTGCGATATTCTTTATAAATACAATTTCTATAACTTTATAATTTATATATACAATTTATATAATTGTTGGATCCGTATAGACGTGTTTTACTTCGGCTATGCGAATTTATTAGTTTTTAGTGATATAATTGTGATTTATTGGTGTATGTGTTTCCACTCTTGACTTTCTACATGCCCTGAGGTGTTTGGTGATACTTCATAGTTCAGAGACGCTGGTCGGCGCTAGAAATTTGTTTAATGTCATCTTGACTCCGTTCCAGCTTTCAGAGCGTTTGTATGTAGTGCGAGTTGTTTTCTTCTGGTGTGGTGTTTTGCCCTACATGAGTGATCTGTTAATCGACATATATTCGATCCTATTGGATGCGATTTTGTTCACTTCATGTTTTATGTCATGTTGAAGAAAGGAAATATCAGTTATTGTTCGTTAAAGATTTTGAATTCCTCAACAATAGCAATACCTACCAAGTTTAAACATAAATTATTTTAACAATGAAATAACAATGAATAATCAGGTCCATCATATGTCCTGCACTTCTGCTGGAGTCAGTTTTAATTCCAGGGATTATTTCTGCTCAAAATGTAATAAATACTTTCTCCATTCTAGAGGACTAATGGTACACAACGGTAAATGTCATAATGACACTATCAAGGAAAGGAGAGCATCTGTGCCTAGCGCTAAATATTGTTCACTCAATCAAATTCCTTTGCTCATGACGATTTCAGGTAGCAGTATTCCAGGTCAAAGTTCTAAACTTATTGATAGTTTGGGAAGGCTTAAGTCGTCAGTGCCCATTCCGCGAAGAGTTCCTCGAGGAGCAAGAAATGCTATGGCTGAGGCTCTTATTGAAATCCTTCAGAAAATTGTAACATCTAATAATATGGAACACTGGATCGAACTTTTGTTCTTCCCATATGTCACTCTCAACATGCCTTCAAAATCCGCAAAAATCTCTAATCTCACTTCATGGGTGAAACAGAGAATTCAAGTTTGGTCCAGTAGTTCTCATGATGATATAACTACTCCAATGACTGTCATGCCCAATAAAACCAAACATAATAAAACTGTTAACAAATCATCCAACGATGTCTTGATAAATATTGAGAACAAACTTTCTGATGGCGATATACATGGTGCTGTCCGACTTCTACTATCTGAAGACAGCTTCGCTCCATCAGACCCCCACCATTTTCAGGGCCTTAAAAGAAAAACATCCTCCGCACCCTTATGCATTTGCTCCTCCTAACTTAATAGATCATAATATTGATGTCAATAAAGTTACGTCCAACGAGTTACTTAAGGCGCTTAAATCATTCCCTACTGGTTCGGCTGGAAGGATAGACTGCATGTGTCCCTCAATCCTCAAAGATTTAATACTTTATAATATTCAAGACTCTAAAGATCGTCTTACCAAGGTTATTTGTGATTTTCTTTCTATGATCTTATCAGGAGAAGTTCCCATAGCAATAAGGCCATTTTTCTTCGGAGCTTCTCTTATAGCACTGAAAAAGAAATGTGGAGGCATTAGACCAATCGCTATAGGGAATACATGGAGAAGACTTTCTTCTAAAATTATATGCGGAAGAATTAAAAATCAGCTAGTTCAACACCTTTCTCCACACCAACTTGGAGTAGGCATTTAACATGGAGCAGAAGCTGCTGCACATACTGCACGCATATATTATTCATACCCTCACCAGAAGCCTAAAGCCTTCCTTAAGATTGACTTCAAAAATGCTTTCAATGAATTAGACAGGCAAGCAATGCTCACAGTTGTCAAGGATAATTTTCCTTCTGTCTATCGATATGTATTTCAAAGTTATGCTCAAGCCAGCTATTTATTTTATGGTAAGGATATCATATTATCTCAAAGAGGAGTACAGCAGGGGGACCCTTTAGGACCTGCATTATTTGCAATGACTCTTCAACCTACTGTCAATAATATCAACACCGACTTGTATATATGGTACTTAGACGACAGAACCATAGCTGGAGATCCCGATACTATATTAAATACATTAAAGGATATCCATAAGAAGGCATTGGTCTTGACCTTAATTTTTCTAAATGTGAGATTGGCTTTTTAGAAACTACAATCGAACAAACACACATACTTCTCACAATGTTCAACGAAGTGGCTCCAGGCAATCAATTAATGTCTCAGTCAAATGCTTTTCTTCTAGATGCTGCCCTCTCTACTGACGCAAGGAGATCCTTATTAATTGGGAAAATAGCCACACTTGAAACGTACTTTTCACGTCTTTCATCGATCTCTGCATACTCAGCATTTTATTTACAAAGATTTTCTTTTACCATACCAAGGTTGTTATATTTTCTGCGTTGTTCGCCTTCTTGGAGAGAAGAAGATCTACTCGAACGTAACGATAACACCATTAAATCTGGTTTAGAATCCATCCTAAATTGTTTCCTTCCTGACCACACATGGCTTCAGGCTTCTCTCCCTGTCAATTTTGGAGGATTAGGCATTAGTCGCGCCTTAGATTTGGCTATTCCCGCCTTCTTGGCGTCATTCTATGATTCCCGATGCCTGATAGAATCACTTCTCCAAATTTTAAGTTCTCATGGAGATTCTGAGATTGAGACTTGCTCTTCAACTTGGTCATTATTAGTTGGATCATTCTTGCCCGAACTCGATACTAGATCAAAGCAATGTACATGAGATGAACCCATTATCAAATCACATCTTTCCTTTTTACTTCAGACTGCAAAAAACTTAGAAGACAAAGCCAGAATAATTGGAGCATCTTCTTTCGAAGCAGGTGCTTGGCTCAAAGCTCTACCTTCGCCCCCTCTCGGCCTTCACCTCAGTAATGAATGTTTCCGAATAGCAGTTGGAATTCGCCTGGGTGCAGATATTTGTGAAAGTCACAAATGTCAGGCATGTAAAAATGAAATAAATAAAAAAGGATTACATGGCCTTTCTTGTTTCAAAAGCGCAGGTAGACATCTTCGTCACTCGAATGTTAATGACATTATAATGAGAGCACTAATCTCAGCTGGCATTCCTGCAGTACGAGAACATATTGGATGTATCAGAACAGACGGTAAAAGACCAGATGGGATGACTCTGTTACCCTGGAAGAGAGGCAAACCGTTAATTTGGAACTTCACTTGCTCAGACACGTTCGCTCCTCCCAACCTCGCTTTTTCCTCAATCCAGGCGGGAAATATCGCCAGTCGAAAAGAAGCGGAAAAAAGAAGAAAATATAATAATCTTGCACAGAAGTACCATTTCATACCCATCGCTATCGAATCCAGTTGTTCATGGGGAAAAGAAGGCCTCAACTTCATAAAAAAAATAGGTAAGCGTATCACAGAATCATCTGGTGTTGATAGAGCAAGCACCTTTCTTATCCAAAGAGGAGCCATACCCAAAGGAAAGGAATTAGATGAGATATTCCTACTGTAATGTTGATTTATTTGACGGAATGTTTGTCACTATCCACAATTATAAGTGGGTAACCGTTAATATGAAGCCTATCGTTGTAGATGAAATGTTTCCTGAAGGACTTGGACCATACATGGAGATGGAAGAGGTAGGAGGTTCTGATGGCCTGTTTACGTGTTTGGCGGCAAATAAGAAAGCAGTTCATACAGACTTTTTCAATGATTTCGCAGACATATATGATGATGACGATCTGCAGTGATTGTGATGGTGGCCTTCGGAATCTAGTGACCACAAATCACAAAATTGGTATACGTAATATTGAAGTTATGTTATTTCCAAACTGTTTCATTAGAAATGAACAACATTTACATTTTAGTTTAAATGTTCTACCAGATTGTAGCAACTTGAATATTAGTTTATAAATTGGGTGAACGTCATCGATGAGTGAGAGAACAACCGAAATTATATATGTTCTTGATGAGTTTGTTTATACTTTAGAAAAAAGATGTGCATGATAGAAAATAAGTAGCTGTGGGAGAAACACACGAGATATTAAGTTAAATATATGAATCTAGGTACTTGAATTTATATAACTTTTTGTATAGTTAAATTCCGGCGATTCAGAATAGTGTTTTAAAAAACCCGGAAAAATTGAAGGCCGAAATGAAACAGGAAACACTTTCTTTCTCAATTTTTCGTTCTACCTTGGAAAAGAACGTTTATTTTCCTTTTTGGGTTAGCTAACATTATTTGAACATTAGTAAATAGTTAGAATGTTATTTTTTTGGTGCAAATGTACGTTGAGAATAATAAATCTGTGTTGGGACTCCCAGAAGCAAAACTGTGTTCCATAAATGTATATTCAATCGATTCCAGCGTTCAGCCAATGTCGTGTAGGACTATCGCATTACGATGGGATAATCTAACGAAGCGGGAAATTTGTTTCTTGCTCCATCTTAATAACTTTGCTAATTGTAAACTTTTAACATAAATATTTTAGGAAAAGCCAAGAATAATCGTGTTTCATGGAAGTAAATACTGCCTCATAAATATGATAAACCCGTTCGAACTCTGAACAGTTTCAGGACGTAGTAAGGGCAGTATATGCACGCTACTAAAACTTATTTTGTTAGTTATTATTTTATAGTCGAAGAATATAATTTTCATATTTAAACAGAATGCTTTCTGAATACTTATGGAGCTCTTTAGTATGGGGACAACAGAAAGAATGTGACCTTAAAATGATTAAAAAAAACTAGGTGTTATAGAAAGGCGAGTCGGAATCAAGTAAGGTATTCTATGTTACTGTGAATATTACACATGCTATTCAAAATTTGAATATATTACTTTGAGTAAACCTAAAGACATATATTGGTCTAATGTTCATTATATAATTGACAATTGTTCGAAATATCTAATTTAGAGTATTACGATCAAGGAATATATTTTGTGTGTAAAACTAAATTTTATTTGCGGTATTCAGTCTGTTCATTGCCTCCGTATTACAGAAAATAAGAAACATTCCTATCTCTTTACTATTGTAAAGTAAATTACTATCACTTTATTATTATTGTGTAATAAAATGCCAATCGGATCTTTGTTATATACTCACCCATATTTACACTACCTCATATGATCAGAATCCACAGCAGAGAGGCAAAAGCATTATGACTAAGTCCCTGAAATCTTTGTTAAGAATTTACGAAACGTTAAAATGTTGCAAGTCTTAATATACATTCCATTCTCTAAATTACTAAAGTTTGTGAAAACCACAAAATATGGTCATTTTTTGCATCCTTGGGGAAATACAATGGGACTGTTCACCAGCTATTCATTGATTTTAAAAAGGCTTATGATTGTATTGAAGTGAAAAAGCTACGTGTTTCAGCGACCCTACGAGCAGAGTACGGGAAGGTAACTATATGTCAGATAATTTCAAGATCCACAACGGATTGAAACAAGGTGATACTTTGCCACCGCTAGTGTTTAACTTTGCTTTTGAATATGCGATTTTAAAAATAAAGAGGAGAAAAAGGGACTAACATTGAATACATGGAATCAACTGTTTGTATACGCGGATGATGTAGATTTAATAGGGGACGATATAGATGCACTACAAAGTAACACCGATGTCTCAGTAGTAGCGTGCGATGAGGTAGGTCTACAGGTAAACATAGAGAAAACTAATTACATGAGGACAAGCCGAAACGCAGGAAATAACAGAAATAAGTACGTAACAATTAAGAATAAGAATATAGAGAAAGTAAACAAATTTAAATACCTGGGAGTATATGTAACAAGCAAAAACGAGGTCACGGGAGAAATAAAAAGTCGTTTAGTGTCGAGTAATGTATGTTTGCATTCAGTCCAGAAACTTCTAACCTCGCGATTAATATTAAGGAAGTTGAAATTGAAAATATACAGAACGGTTATTCTGGCGGTAATACTTTACGGTTGTGAAAGTTGGAGTACGACCCTAGGAGAGGAATATAAATTACGAGTGTTTGGAAATAAGTTCTTGACAAAGATATACGTGCCGAAACGGGACAAGATGACTGGAGAACGGAGAAAATTGCATAATGAAGAACTTCACGGACTGTACAACTCACCTGATGTTGTAAGAATAACGAAATCACGACGACTAAGATGGGCAGGCCATGTAGCTCGGATGGGGAAAAACGAAGATTATATTCCATCTTGGTTGGAAAGCCGGATGGAAAGAGACCGTTGGGAAAACTGAGACGAGGTTGGGAGGACAATATTAGTAGGGATCTTCGAAAAGTAGGTGCTTGTGATGAAAACTGGCTTGATCTTGCCCAGGATAGATCCCGATGGCTAAGGTTTGTTACTACGACGATGAAGTTGCAAGTTCCGTAAGCGATGCAGTAAGTAATTGGTATTATATTGACTTGATAACATAATGCAATAGTAATAAAGCACATATTTTGGTTCTTCACCTATAGTTATAGAGAGATAATCGAAAGCCTATAATTCTCTAATTTAAAAGGATAATTATAATTATAAAAGATTTACAATTAAAACATGTTAATACAACAGCATAACTGAACAGATGGGGCGGCAATGCACTAGTATACTGCAAAAGGATGCGCGGGGTAGAAAGTGCATGGGTAGAATCTAAGATGACGTGTGCACGCCAACAAAAAATAGGTGTTACGAAACTGACCTACTTCGTTTTGAAAACAATGAAGTATAGAGGAAGATAATGAATTCAAGATTGTCACTCATCGCCTAGAAAAGAAACCATGGGTATATTTTCTATTCTATTGTAGGGTAAACAGCTGCTTGGGCATCTTTTATGAATTAGCAACATCAACTAAAGACTACTAGAAAAGAAGCTAAAGGTACAGTAAAGGGGATGTTAACACGATGAGTTTTAGTGAATATACATCTGTTTATAAGGAAATGCTACATTTAATTAGATATTCAAATATGTTACAATCTGGCATTACTTGATTTTTTTAGTTGAATCTGCTTTTAACAAACTTTATAGAGATTATTCCTAAATAAATTAAATGTTGATTATAATCTGCAGTCAAGCTTCAAGTAGATTATAAAATGATATTTTGTAATGCCAGAGCGAATTATGAACATCAACATATACTTTACAACTTTGGCCTTTCTGTACTTCATATCTATATTCATTTACGAATGGATTCTTTCCATATCAGTATTTGAAAAACAAAGATTACTAACTGTAAGAAACAAGTTCTTAAAAATAATTTACTCAGAAAGAATTCAGAACAGAAATGGAACTGTTTATCGATATTGCCAAGACTAGATCGGAGCCAGTAATGATGGGAACACGGCAAAGAAAACTTTCGACGATGTGCATTTGGTGTGGCGTTATTTCAGGAAAATTAATACCTGATAATAAGTGCGGAACCCGTTTCACAAGGACTGAGGTGAAACTACAGACACATACTTTACAATGAACAGCGGGTACCACATGCCAGTTTCCGCGCCCAGTGCTAGAGTGTAGTCTGATTATATCGATTTCAGAAGAAACTAAAAGGTGTAAGATACTGCAGGAAGCACCCAGCGTGAAAAGGTGCAAAAAAAGGTGAATGCAAATTTATTGATCCAATTACTATGAAGATTAGACTTCTATCTCAAACCCTTTTCCCACAAAAGTTCCAAATCGCCATTAGGCTCCCACATAGCAAAATGACGTCCCAGGGATATCTGACGGATCTCCTGGCAGGATATCGGGACGTCCGTAGGACGTCCTGTTTACATCCATGGGGCGTATAGTTATAATTAATTAAATAATAATAATAGTAAGGTCGATTTAATTTATAGAAATTCCAGATAGGTAATCCCGCACGGCTTTCCGGGGGACCTCCATACGGGATGAACTGTTTGTATGCCCATAGAGTTATCCCACGGACGTCCTTAGGACATCGCTATGGGAGCAGGACCATTCTGACGGTAAAGGGATCTAAATGTGACGTCCCAGGGACGTACTCTGCTATGTGGGCTAAGATCTCATTGATTTGTTGTTCAATGAGAACCAGTACAAAGGAGGTGATAATGAAGACGAGTCTGAAGAAAGGTAAGTGATGATCCAATTTTGGAAATTTTGAACTTTGTCAAATATTCTTTCAAGAGTAGAGAAATCTACTTCAATTGTGTTTACAATCGAAAATCCTTTTCAATTCTACAACTCTAGTCGGTAACAAAAAGTATTCTTGAATAAAATTAGGTCTGAACATTTTCAATCTCGAGATTTGTATTTAGTTTCACATGGAGTTCGGTATCTATTAAACCACTCATTACCATTTCTGTAACCCTCTAAAACAGTTTCGTTCATAATATGAAATGAATATGATTACAAAGGTAATAAATTAGAATAAACACTCAAGACTAATTTCTGTGACGCCTTCGGACCACTTCGCGCAGTTTGGAGGTGCATATCAGAAGAGAGCTTTAAGAGATACTTGTTTGTGAAAACTGGCTTAATGTTCCGCAGGATAGAATGCAATAGCGAACGTTTGTTACTGTGATGATGAAGTAGAGAGTACCGTAAGATATAGAGTTAGCTTTACTTATGAAATATGGTGAATAAGGGATCAGCTGGGTTAACATACCATTGCTACATTCCTTTGTTGTAACTGGCCAACCATTTTTCGACAAACTTTAGCACTTAATAAACCACGTTACTACATAAAAATACACGGGCTGTTTGTACCGAGCCGTCGTAGCTCAGTGGTAGAGCGTTGCCGTAGCATCGGAAGGTCGTGCGTTCAATCCCAGCGGCCGACCATCCTGAGTGAGTTTCTTCCAGGGTTTTTCTTCAGTAACCCCAGACAAATGCAGGGATGACAGCTTCAACAACAGAACCTGGCCAACAACTTCCCAAATCCTTTCCTCTCCTCTACCCCGCCTTAGCCTTAGATGCCTAAAGGCCATATATAAATTTCAAATTCAATTACTGTTTGTATTGCATGTAGAAGTAGCAAAAAACTATGGTCTTCTACATGTGATTATATATTGGATCTCAATCGGAGTCATCGCTCTATTTAAACATTATACATATTAAACTAAACAATATTTTCCATAATGCTCATCCAGTCGACGTAAAGTAATTTGGCGCAGGAGTCATTAGTGCTCGTGTTAACATATAAGATGAAATTTCGTTAAATAATTATTCAGAAACACAGCGTCCTTGTTAGGTGGACTGGGTGTATCATCTTAGGACATAGGAACGGAAGTCGTTTTCACTATAAAACCTCCCTATCCCGTCTCGACTGGATAAAGACCGTTTTACATGACCTGCTCATATTGTTTTACGAAGTTGGTTACTTTATTTTTAAATATCTATCACTCGCAGATCAATTTTCAGCATAGCCTATTAAAAGTAATATAAATAAATAATAGAAAATAAAAACATCATTTGAATAGCAATTGTCATTAACAGCTATGATTTTCTAAATCATAAGAAGTGCACTACTTTCGAGCACCAATGGAATACGACACTCATATGTACACGTAATCATACGATAATGGCTTGTTTAGATTACTAACATTTTACAATGGTTAAACTTATGGGTAAAACTAACCTGCGTTCAGACTACAGAACTTGGTTATCGTGCTTGTACTACCATCGTCTGTAGAGAAACAGGTTGAGGTTTCCGTGGTTGAGTAAACAATCTGCATGCTGCACGGGGGAAGAATAAATTATAGAAAATGAACACAAATGAATTGATTGTAGAGTCACATTATGCAGATTAGTTCTGCCATCATTCTTTTATACTTTAAAAGTGATACGCACCACTAGGATGCTATATATTTCGATAAAGAAAGAAATGAACTCATGAAGTGAGCCCCTCCTAATGACTAATTTGCGTTTAGACAGACATTTCTTAATAACGTTACAAGATAACCGTCGTGAGTTGACGCTGGTTAAATTTGAAACCCGCGTTAACGGTAACTACCGTTTAACTTAGTAAAATGGACCCGGGTCAAGGTCAACCATGGTAAAATGTTAGTAATGTAAACAAGGTATTAGAAAGTCTAGAGACAAAAGTTTAAAATAGATGGAAATGTCTTTCATTTAGGTGCTTGTCGTTGAGGTGAAATTAAAAAAAAAAAAAAACCTGTACGAACCACATTCGTAAACACAGATATACCGAAGGATAGAACAAGAAAGGGATTGCGGTGGTTATATGTTTGGCAAAAAACGAAATATTAAAGATATTAACTTAGATCGATTACATGCTTACCTCAACATAAGCCAAATCTTCAATATTCTCCTCTTTTATTTCTATGATTTCTACGTCGCTGGAGGTGCTTATATATCCATTTTCAGTAGAAGTCATCGTTATTTTTTCATTACGTCCACGTTGAATACAAACAATTCCGTCTAGATCATCGTCTGTATAAATCTTAAAATGACCATTTTGTATCATTCAATTATGACACTGAAAATAAGGTAAGATAATTTAAGTGAATTTACCTTGTCTTTGTTTAAAATATAGAGTGGTCCTGAAAGCCTGCACCAGGGCTGTAACTCGGCTCCTATTGCACGCAAATCTTACAAAAAAAAGATATATATATTAAAGTGCAGATGCAGAATCACATCGTGTTGTCTCTGACAGCAGTGGTGTACGAAAATTGTTCAAACTTCAATACTGTAAATAGCAATGGGTGCTGATTTTATTCCCTCTGAAACAAGTGCTAAAGTTTGAGCAACTTTAGGGGTAACACTTTTGAATAGCGCATACCGTGTGGCAGATACAAGGGCTAGTTTGTAGGTCAACGTTAGTATGGTGTAGAGTGTTTTCGAGAATCTTCGGATGTTGTAACTGAAATCGAATAGTAAATAAAGGTTGGAAACTAAAGTGAATAAGAAAATTAATATGCGAATGCAACTCTCGGAAAGTGCCGTCCGAGAAATACCTCTACGGGGACAAACTGCACAATTTTAAATAGAAACTTACGGTATTTTGATTTGTTTGAAACGAAAACAAAATTTTGAACAACTTTTAGAGGACACGGGCTTTGCTGGCTCGTATTGTTTGGCAATTTCAAGAGCTAATCAATAGATCAACAACAGTTATCTTATTAATTAGCCCTTGTAAGTTTCAAAGTGTAAGAGATATCAAAAAGCGTTTCCTTTAAATGTTGTTTAGCATTTTGTGTTTGTTTTGAAGAAATCAAGATCAACCGTATTTCTATTTAAAATTAGGGCTTAAAACTATAAATTAGCTCCCGAAGAAGAATTCCCGACATCACTGCTTTGAGCAGCGCAACCATGTGGTTTTCTTGCGCACTTGGCATCATTTCAAAGGTCGTTTTGTAATAGAAATCAAGTAAATACTTTGGTACGGATTTTCAGAACCACTTTATATAGCTAGATCAAATGAGTTTAATTAGTTAGTAATTAGGCAATAATATATAACACTAGTACATATAATACATTACTATACGTTACACTTAAGATCACATCAAAGCCAGCGTGAGATAAAGATGTGAAAAGTTTGAAATTTGTATCAAATCGTGGAGATCCGGGAAAAAAACGTTTCATGGTTCGCATGTCCAAAGAAGTCCGCCATTTGAAGAACACTGAAACAAATGAAGTAAAAAAATAAAAAAAAAAATAAATAAACGGAAAATTGAACGCCGACAAAAAACAGCCTTTCCCAACTTATCGTGCTACTTTGGAAGAAAGTATTGTTACTATCTCTGAGCATCTAACATTACTTTATCATTCGTGAATAGCTAAAACTTTAGTTTTTATAACAAATATGCATTTCAAATAGTAATATCTCCATTATCATTCCCTATAATAACAACTGCATAATTACATATTCAAGCTTACAGGCACTGTCAAATAATGCATTACATGGGAGAATACAACACGGCGGAAAGCTTATGTCTCTTGTTCCTTCTAAATAACATAACTAATCGTAGAAATATGTATTTTACTAGAAAGCAAGTATACGTCGATGTGTTCTGTGTAGGTAAAGAGTTTCTCATAAATACGACAAATCTCTTTGAACAGCTTCAAGTTGAAGTAGTAGAATTGTGTGAATAGGTACAAATAACTCATTTTCAACGTAGTATATAATATCATATTCTAAGAAAATAACTTCAACCCTTGATTCAGGAAAAAATTAGAATATCAATCTCGGTCAGATTTTTAGCAGTATTAATTCAAGATAATTTCCAATGGGATGAACATATAAACAAATTAAGTAGTAAACTAATCTCAATATGCTTTGCACTCTACAGATTATGTATACTGTCTCAAACCAATCACTGTTATCGTTGTACTTTGCCAAATTTTACTCATTAATAAACTGTGGAGTGATTTTTTGGTGGTTCCTCAACGAAGGTTATAACGCTCTTCCGTTTGCAAAACAGAGAGCAATTAGATTAATTTTTGGTTTACGTAGAGGTTCATCCTGTAAAGATACGTTTAGGAATAAAAACCTGCTGACTTTACAGTGTCTATTTATGTACAGGTCTACATTATATGTAAAAAAAATGAAGAAATACTAATTTGTTGTAACAATACGCATTCATATAATACCAGACAACAACAAAATGTATATGTTACAGAGCAAAATTCCTCTTCTTTTCAAGAAGCGAATATATGAATTGTACATGCTTATACAGTAAAGTTCCGCTGCAAATGAAAGATATAAGCAATGTTAATAAATTTGAGAAAATTGTTTACTTTCTTTGTACAACAGTCTTATTACAAAATGTCTGAATATCTAAGTGATAATTTGTACTTTTTTTATGTTATCTGACAGTTGTAATGCTTACTATATTGTAAGCTAATGTACAAGCTGAATAAATTGAACTAAATACAAAGCTTGTAAGTAGTTTCAGAGCTCGCTCATATGTAGAATAAAAATAAGATTGTTGCTTCAAATATGTTTCAAAGAACTGAAAAAATCTAGAGCGATTTGTATACTATAAAAATACGACGTAGAGCAATGTTTGCTTCGTGCTCTCCGAACATAATAAATGTTTCTCTAAATTATGTTATTATAATATATTGTTAATAGTAATTTTCGACATATTGCTTAATTGCTTATCAGATAATAATTCCTCAAAATATTTAATGGAGAGTATTATGAACGAGATATATATTTTGTATACGGAACATTTTGTTTCTGTATTTTGTCATTTTATTCACAGTATCAGTATTCCTAAAATGTAAAGTGCGTTATAAATTACTTCACTATATTATTCTGCAATGAAAAGAGAATTTAAAAAATACCATATATTTCGACTAGATTTTCTCTAGCTCATAGTTTCTCACCGAACGGTCGTAGCTCACTGGTAGAGCGTTGGCGTAGCATTTAGGAAGACGTGGGTTCGATCCCAGAGGTCAACCATCATGACAGATTCCCTCAGTCATACCAGGTAAATGCCGAGATGGCACCTTCAACATAGACCCTGGCCAACATCTTCACGAATTCGTTGGCCTTTCCTATCCCGGCCCGAACCTTAGATGCCTAAAGGCCATAAATAAAATTCAAATTCATTTCATACAGTTCTATGGTAAAATTCAGATACAAAAACTATAACGGGTGAGTGGGAGTCCCACAAATCTGCGTTAAGAAATTACGGATCGTAAGACTTTGTAGGAACTTTGAAGTACATAATAATCATTATTAACTAAATTTCGTGAAAGCCACAAAATATGTTAAACAGTAAATATTCGTGATGAAAACCTCTCAGAAGACAATCCCTTCAGCGTTTTTTGCCTCACACAAACAATTTTTCGTTTTCCCCCTAAAATATCTGTTTTTTTCTCCCAGGCCTTTAAAACAGTAAGACTAAGTTTGCTATCAACATATTTGGTTAATTGCAGTTTAGAATGGTACAGCTACGTGAAAACAAATTGTTTCGAGTTGTATCCACTTCGAGTACCAAAATTCTGAGCATGTTATATTAAAATAAAAACATTCGGCATTCCGTGCTCGTGTAGGGTTACCAGACGTACTATTTTAAGAGTACATATACTCTATTTCAGGGTATACACTTTTGTACTACTTTTTTGCAGTGATGTGCCCTTTTGTACTCTTTCTATATATAAAAATGATATTAAACTATTTAGTCTTTACCATGTTACAAGGAGAACACCGACTGACAAAAATATCCTTGGTAAATGCAGTATTTTCCGCCTTCACAAAACACGATTTTACGAATAGTTAAGAAGTCGTAAGAGCCTTGAAATACACTAGTCTTTAAATTATTGATTGAAGGTGGTGAAAACACAAAATATCTGTTAAGTTGTGAATATTCGTTATGAAAAAGAAAAATAACCGATTTCGTCAATAAAACCAAGGTTTTTTGCCTCGTGGAATTTTTTTCCGCGGTTTTTCCCGGCATTTAAAACACTGGTATAAGACTACGTTTTATAAATTTTGCATTTTCGTGAGTTTTCCATTGGAGCGACGTTATGACAGCCCGTATATTATTAGTTCTAAAGTACCTTATACCATTATGTCAATACTAGTTTTAAAGGCCTGGGAAAACCCAGAAATTTTGGTAAAAATCCAGGATTTTTTTTTATCGTCACGAACTTCTTAACGATTTGTAAATTCTTAACAAAGATTTGTCGGAGTCACCCATTATGTTTTTTCCTCTCTGCTCTGGATTCTGGTCACAGGAGCTACTGTAAATATTGATGAGTGTATAACGAAGATCCGGTTGACATTTCATTACACAATAATGGTAAAGTCACAGTAATTTATTTTACAATAGAAAAGTGATAGGAATTTATTTTTTGGAATTCTAAGGCAATAAATGGAATGACAAAATACAACACATAAACTGTAGTTTCATACACAAAATATATACGTTGATAATAATACTCTAAATTGAATGGGCATATTTCGAACAATTTTCAATTATATAATGAGCAATGTAGGGCATATATCTTCAGACTTACTCGTAGTAATACATTCTAAATTTCAACAGTATGTATATTCACAGTAGCATAAGCTGCTTAACCACGAGTCGTGTTTGTATAAAACCCAGTTCTTTAAAATCGATTTAATGTGACATTCTTATATATTTTTTTCTTTATACAAAAGAGCTCCAAAAATTTTCAGAAAGCATTGTATTTAAATACGAAATTATTTTCTTGAACTATAATAATTTACAAAATAACTTATTTTTAGCTTTGACATACTACCTGCTTCCCCCTGAAACTGCTCAGAGTTCGAACGGGTTTATCATATTTATGAGGCAGTATTTACTTTCATAAAACACGACTATTCTTGGTTTTTGATAAAAAAAATATATTTTAAAATTTTACTGTTAGCAAAATTATTAAGATGGAGTAAGAAACATGAGTTTTCCGCTGCATTAGATTATCCCTTCGTAATGCAATTGTCCTATATGACATTGGCTGCAAGCTGTAATCGATTGAATATACATTTATGGAACACAGTTTTTGTTCTGGGAGTTCCAATACAGATTTTATTGTTCTAAACGTATATTTGTATCCAAAACAAACATTTTAACTATTTATTAATGCTCAAATAATGTTAGCTACGTCGAAATGGCAAGAAAACCGTTCTTTTCCAGAGTAGCACGAAAAATTAAAAAAAAACAAAAAAACGGGGTTTTCCTTTTTTTCCGCCGTTCAATTTTCCCAGTTTTTCTCTCATTACACAACTTATGTTTTTAGTATGTACAACTATTATATATATGTATCTTTGTGTATATAACTTTAATTACTTGTATATCTCCATCTCAAGTATTGCTCTATATCGCCATACTGAGTGCACATCTTGTACGGTCTGAAGAATGCAATAAATTTGAAATTTGCCGTATTATGTCATTCTATTCATTACCCTAGTACTTCAGAAAATAACGTTTTTTTTAATATTACGGGATCCCTGACTACATTTTTTGATCAACGAATTAGTTAAAATGTTACTACATGTTCAAAATATATATATAAAAAAAAAAATCCGCAATGGGACAGTTTTCTCTCAAATACAAGGGTGCTAATGAGATATATTGGATTCCTAATGTAAACTAAAAGTTTTTTGTACATTTTTAAACGTAAGAACATTTAACCTAAAGAACAAATGCATTATGTGTATTAAGGAGTTAATATTGATGGTGAAAAGCCAAAAAAAAAAAGTTCGTTAGTAAAACGAAAAAAAAAAAGATTTTTTTTTCGAAAATTTCTGGTTTTCTTTCCCGGCCTCTAAAACTAATTTTGCATCATGAAAAAAAAAATTCTTTTTTCCCCCCCATTAATTCCTGTTTTTCGCGGCTTTTAATAATTGTCTATACAAAACTTTTTCTCAGACCTAATGAAGATGTTTTAAAAAATAATTTAACATTTTAACTACTTCACTGATCATGAAATTTCGCCTGTGGCTCCGTAATAGTAAAGAAAAAAAACAAACAATAAAACCTTTTTATTTAAATAAAGTTTTAAAGACCAGGAAAAAGACGGAAATTTTGAAAAAAAAAATAATTAAAAATGGAATTTTCCGATGAGGCAAAAACCTAGTTTTGTTGACGAAATTGATTTTTTTTCTTTTCATCACCAATATACACTACGTAACGCACCTAATGCGTTTGTTGTTTAGGTTTAGTACAATTAAATGCTCTTACGATTAAAAATGTACAAAAAAATCCTTGAATTTATATTAGAAATGCAATATATCTCTTAAGCACCCTTGTACATGAGAGAGAAGCTCAGTTTACTTTTGGCTCTTAGGCATCTTTCGCTCAGACCGTGAAAATTTACATAATCCTTTAAACCTTTGTCAGAGGCAGTCCCACTGCGATTTTTTTTCTAAATATATGTTTTGAAGATGAACTACAGTTTCAGCTAATTCATTAATCATAAAATAATGTGAGGGACCACGTAATTGTAAAAAAAAAGAAAAAAAGCACGAAAAATAAAAAAAAAAAGTATTTTTTCCGGCTTTCAATGTTTCCGTTTTTCTTAAACACTAGTTACAAAATAACATGAAAATTAAAAAAAAATGGTTTCTTTTCTTTTTTTGGCGTTCAATTTTTATGCTTTTAATGACTACGCTGAGCCAAAGATGCGTCACAGCTGTCAACCAATAGGACATTTGTTTCATGTACAAGGGGTCGAGAGAAATTGTATTCTTAATATAAATATTAATTTTATTTTATATTCTTTAGCGTAAATAAATTTAATTTTACTATATTGAAATCAGAAATTTATAAAATGTCCTAAGTATTGAATTTTTGTAGGAAAAAAGCAATAAAACCAGCGTCTTTTTCCATCACTAATCCAGCAGCGAGAAAAGAAACATCATCAAAGCCAGAAAGAAATGCGTAGTAATTTATGAATACAGATTATTGCTCTGTATAGTTCTATGCGCTATTACTGTTAAAACCCATTTTTGTCTTTCGTTGTTTCAAAAGTTTTTGTAAGCTGTAAAAACCGGCGAAAACAATGAATTTTCCTAGTGTTGTTGTTTTACTCTACTGGGAAATTTCCCTATGCAACAGTTAAGAGTGATAAGCAGATGTACACATACGCCATCGTGTGTTCAGTTTTTAGTTTTAAGACTACATATTTCTGCGAATTCAACACCCAACCAAAATAATTCCCTGCTCCCTTGTACAAAGGTAGGATTGCTGCATTTCTTAGTTGGGTTTTGTAGAGTCTGAAATGGTCGTTCGAGTGTTGGGTCTAATCCTGCATAGAAAGTATACGCTATAAAATCACTTTGTGTGTTTCTAAAAGGGATTCAGTCGTTTCACATACCACGGATACACGTTGCAGTGAATTCTGCATTCGCGTTTGAGTTACGTTAGTCATAAAATGATCTTTTAAGGGATGTGTTGTGACAGCTGCACTTCACTTTTAACGTTAGATTTATTCGAAACCATGAACTTAAGTATGCTAAGTAAATATTTATTTGTGTAGAATACGAATACTAATTCGCCTCTTTTGAAAAATTGAGTGAAAACTGTATAACATTTCGATTAATTCTTCACTTACTCCTGTACTTTGGCCTCGAAAAGACATGGAATAAACACTTCTTGGAAGGGTTGCTCGTACTGGTACAAAAGCACTATTCCTCGCCCAGCTTTTAAGAGTATTCTATTCTAACAGCAATGTCAGTTTGAGTATTGGAAACATAAACAAAACGAAACGAAACTCGTTCCAGGTTTTCGTTGTCAACTCTGTCTGGAGTCCTCATAATATAACTCGTGTGTATAGAGCCCGGACATTAAACAAAGTCAATGGTTTCGCTTTGGGGCTCGGACTTGAAATATAAATACGGTGAACATATTTTCTGTCAAAATTCGGGGCAGGTCTTATATACCGTGATTTAATACTTCCACCCCCTTATTTTCAGGTAGTTTGAGGGTCAAATCAGGAAAAGCGTTTTATTGAGGACATAAATTAGGCTTTAAAGTTTCGTTGCGTTTTATTAAAAACTACCTCAACTTTGAAAATTTTATGTAAAGAAAAGTCACCCACCTCAAATTTTCCTACGCTCGTCCTGTTCAGCTTTCATAATAACATGTTTGATTTCTTAATAAAAAACAATAATTTATGATTAATTATAACTAACAAGCACACATATTGATGGGACAAAATACTTTAGGATTTTTTTTCTTGCCTCATTATTAGGATGTCAAAATATGTGCACATGCAAATTTTGGCAACACGAGCGCAATTAGTTTGATAGAAATTGATGATACAATAGTCAGATTCTTGTCTGTGGATGGTGGTATAAAAGAGCCAGTGGCGTATCCTGACTTTTGAGGTTGGGCATGCATTGTTATTACTATTACTACTAGTACTATTACTATTATTATAAAGAATTATGTATGGGAATTAGAGGTGACTTCCATCTATTTGCCTTTTACAAACTTGCAATTCCCTCTTTCTTACTGTCATAGACCTTGAGCAACCTAGTTCGACACATGATTGTTTCATAGGTGATTTACAAGTGTTTCAATCGCATGCCAGTTTTCAACAATGAGCTCATGAAAAAGGGAACCAAAAAGGTGATAATTTCTTCTCGTTTTGGTGGTAAATTATATTTTCCTACAGAAAAAGAATAGGATGGCGCGACAGGTATACACAAGACATAGAGAGCAAGAAAGAATTTGAAACAAAAATGATGATTTTTTGCCGGTCAAGGACATTACAGCTGCCACTAAGAAGGAAGTAATTAAGTTACTTCATAACTTTTATCCTTTTCTAGATGAAAGGCGAAAATAGCAAGTATCCCCAGTAAAGCGAAGAAAATATGAGTAACACATTTCCAAGTTTATCTTGTGAATTTTCTGAAAATACAAAAATACACACATATTCCACTCAACGCAATACTATGTTTTTACTCCCAGTTAATGTTAGTGAAGTAACAAAAGTAGTGAGAAAAATGAAAAACACATTGTCATCAGGTATTTATGACATACCACCAAATATTATAAAGGATAACATTGAACTAATTTCGGATCCCTTAACCGCACTTATCAATCTGTCGTTTGCTGAAGGCATATTTCCGGATGCACTAAAAATAGCAAAAGTAAAGCCTATATATAAGAAAGGAGACAAAAAAAATATAGAGAACTATAGACCTATATCACTCCTTCCTACCTTCTCAAAAATTGTCGAAATGACAATGAGTGTGCGTTTAACATCCTTCCTCCAAAGAAACAACTTGATTACAAATGACCAACATGGCTTCTTGAAAGGTAAATCAACAGAAACAGCTATCTATGATTTCATGGAGACAGTACGCGAAAATTTGGATAAGAAAAATAAATGTATAGGTGTTTTTCTTGATCTCTCTAAAGCATTTGATTTAGTACCACATACAGAATTACTCTCAAAACTACAGAACTATGGAATAAGAGGGATCGTGTATAATTGGTTTTGCACCTACTTACTAAACCGTAAGCAAACAGTGGAAATAACACATTATAACAAGGAAAATAACAAAATCTCTCAGCACTTATCGGAAAGGCGATCAATTTCCTGCGGAGTACCGCAAGGTTCAGTCTTAGGACCAATTTTATTCCTGATATATATTAACGATCTCCCCTATATGATTCATCCAACTAAAACCACACTGTACGCGGACGACACAAATATAATATTGAAAGCTAATAATCATGAAATAATCAAAGACAACTTGAATGAGACTATGTCAAAACTGACTAACTGGGTCAGAGTAAATAGACTAAAAGTTAATGGTGAAAAGACACAAATAATAAATTTCCACCACTCGCGTAACAAACACGCGCAACCAACAATGATTAGAATTGCAAACGAGGCAATAGAATTCGTAAAATCAACTAAGTTTTTGGGTCTATGGATACAAGAAAACCTATCCTGGGATAAGCACATATCAGAACTTAGCAAAAAACTAAACCGTGTTCAGTATGCAATTCTGGTTCTTAGAAATGTACTCAACGGGTCTACCTTAAGAATGATCTACTTCAGTTTATTTCAGCCGCACCTAATGTACGGCATTATATTTTGGGGCAATGCAAGCAAAGCCAATATCATATTTAAAATACAAAAGCGAGTTATTAGAATCATGACACGTGCTAAACCTAGAGAACATTGCAGGCCAATCTTTAAAAAGCTCTGTATACTTCCACTACCTTGTCAGTACATACTTAACATACTTGTATTCGTTAAGAAACACCTAGAAGTTACGCTTAATTTTGTAGGGGACCAACACAGTTACTCCACTAGAAATAAATACAATTTCTCCTTAGTGGAACATCGTACTGTCTTGTATGAAAAGGGATGCAAATATACTGGTATTGTTTTATATAATAAACTTCCTAGCTATATAAAGGCTCGAAACCCTCTTAATCAATTCAGAAAAGAACTACAGTCATTTCTACTATATCATTGTTTTTACTCCATAAAGGAGTACATGGAGTGTTAAGTATTTTTTTTTTGAAACGTTGAATTATAAAGATATATGCAAAAAAAAATACTGAAATTGTAACTATTGCAATGTATTAATTAGTAACAGAAGTGTTATACACTACAATTCCTGTATATATTATGTAATTATTCATTTATTTTAAATATTTTCTACATTCTTTTTTATGTCTTGTAGCATCCTAGTTTCTATTATATTTTTTCGTTCATCTATGTATAATTATCTGTTATAATTACTGACATGTTCTATACCATTGTACATAATTGTATGCTTATGGTCAACAGAATGAAATAAAATCTAATCTAATCTAATCTACACAAAACTTCCAAAATTACAAACATCTTGTGGAATTCCACATACATTGACACCGCTGCAAAATACACTGAATGTAACCTTTAGCGTTACATGCATTTTGGATTTCTCCCGCGTCTTCCACCCAATAAAACACACGTTTACAGGCAAGCGGACGATTAAGATCTTGAGTAGACGCCCACATACATAGAGGAGAATACTCCAGCACCACACGTGAACCGTTCACTAAACTACTTATTGCCAGCTTTCGCATTACGAGTTCTGGTCCAGGATATCAGGTGAAGTTTCGAAATTTCTCAAAATCTTTTCTGTTTTCTTCTTGGAAAATAATAAAATAAATAAACTAGAATTCTTAGGCATGCAATGCATGCCTTGTATTCATGGAGAATACGCCGCTGAAAAGAGCTGAGATACCACTATAGTTCTAAATTGCTGAAAGGCATGGAAAACGAATACCTAGTAATGAGTACTGGGTGGTAGCACCACCTTCATGGCCACCATCTTGAAGTCAGCCGTATTGAATCTCGATTGATTTTATTAAATGGGAAAGGGGTCATGTAATATGTTATTCTGGGCTAGAATTTTACGGGAAATACGTTTCTGAAGTCAGTTTTGCCGTAAATGTATTATTGTGAGAGATAAGGGTATGTGACGCAATAGTATGTGACGCATGGGGAAATGATGCAATAGTCTGGAAACACGCATTTTGTCTCGAAATAACGAAGGAAATGAAACCCAAATACCTACAAATCTATACCGATAGGACACTACATACAGAAACAATTTGTATGCATTTAGGTTTCATTTCAGGTCCAGAGCACTACCACCCAGCATTCATTACTATGTATTTGCTTTCCATTTATTTCAGGACCACCCGACCACTTCAAACCCCGACCACTTCCCGACAGTCACAGTTGGGTACCAGGCGTTTACCGCCGTCGGCACAGCTAGGCCTATAACTATAGTCCGAATATGGCTATAAGAAACGTGTTTAGTTGGCCAAAACAAAGCATCATTGCTGTCTATTGGTATACACACAGTTAGTTTCATTTTACCCGTTGCTCTCATCATGATTTACGGTGTTAATTTTCCAAAAGTAAATAATCTCAGTGGCTGCTGTGGGCTTCGAACACAGGAACGTTTTGCACTTCTCGTTGGTAATTCGTCGTCTTATCCACTCATCCATGGATCCACGTTGTGAGATTGCTGCTCTTTTACGGTATCTCTATTAACAGGCGGTCTAGAATGGAGTTGCTATGCGTTGTTCACCATTGTGTACAAATAAAATTAAGAATACTTTCCTTTTCTCTTTCTTGTGTGCAGTTTTTATTCTTTAATACCTTGATCATCGCTGCACTATTAAATCTGTAGCTCTCAATAAGTGTAATATGTCACCTTAGAAAACACACACGAAGCGAAATCGATGTCATAGATTAAGGCCCAATTAACGAAATTACATGTTCGTTGAAATATAGTTTAAAATTCAATGTTTTCAATAAGCAAACCAGACATGAAAAATGTAGTTAATTTCATTCTATTTGCTTGTTTTGTATTTTTTTACATTTTTCACTACAGATTTCTGTAAAAAGACGAATTAAATTAAGAGATAAATAAGTTTTAATAAAATAAGCATATTTTAATATTAGAGTTACAGCCCTCGGCCAGAATTCGGCCATACAAATGCTTCCGCCCAGATTTCAACCGTCGGTGTAGAGTCGGGTTCAAAACAAGTGCCGAGGGAAGCCCGACGATCCTGACATTCGCAATTGATCATTTTAATCTCTATAATAAAGAAATTAATGACTATTGTAAATGTATCGTGACTATCACTGATTTTAATTGCAATTGTTTTCTGCTGACTGTCTCAAATAGTTGGTGGTCCTCCTTCTCGACTATTCTTGCCATCATATTCCCGCCTTGTTAGGGTATGGTCGCCATTTGCTTCAGTCCCGACCAAATCCCACCCCGACAGTCGGGACAATCGAGACAAAAAATCTTTCCCACCCTTTTGCCAACCATTTTCACAAAATGTGATTGGTACACTGCAAGGATCAATTTAAGCTAGTTAGATCACTCCTATCTTCGTTCTTTAGGCCACTTTGACAACATAATTTTTCGCCTAACGCGCCCATTTGGCGTCGGGCCTCCGGTGGACTGGCTTTAAATGCGACATTTTCCCGACTGTCACACCCCCGACGCCGGACCGATGGCCGCAACAATTGGACCGTCGGGGTGGGCACATTCTCTTCACTGGGACATATTTCCAGCTTGAAGGATCAAAAGAACAGGACACTTCAAACGATCTCGACAGCCTCTATTATGAAATACTTTTGAGCAGTGTTCTTCGAAAATCTAAAATTCAAAGGAATTTAACATCGATAAGTGTGCAGCTTTTACTCGGGCGAGAATTCTACTCTATAAGGTGGATTAGCAATTTGAAGGACCTGGAAACAATCCCAGAGACCTCCCACCCGGACAAGGTTTTTCCAGGGTTTTCCTTCAGTCATACCAGTCAAATGCCGGGATTGTACCTGGTCAACTACCTTCCAACATCTTTATTACCACAATAATTCGGACTAAACCGGAGATGGCGAAAGTACATTAATAAATTCTACGTCGTATCTCCAGACAAAAGAAACAAACTTACTTTGGAAAACTGAGAGATACCGAATATTGTGAAGTACATCAGCATAGTTTCTTCTTCTTTAGGAGAATGATACTGGTACGTAATCTAATGAATACAATTATCTTTGTACCTGTAATTTATACTAGTAACTTCTGTATTTTCAATAAATATACCAGGCCAAATCTTTATACCCCTTTTTTGGTATTTTTTTAGCACTTTCCCCCCCTCCTTTTGTCCCTATGAAAATTGCTCCTAAAAAACCTAACTCTGGTGACAAGTCTATCCGTTATGAGATCTGTGGTTATATATTATGAATGGATGTTGTGTTATCTCTCTAAAGATATATAT
>JAGDQP010002069.1:45048-62312 GCA_022664845.1 Lepisma saccharinum | reverse complement strand
CGCAACAAACAAAAGTATTCAAAATCTCTGAATTTGAATCTCGGGATGGCAAATTTACCAAAGCATAGCGGAAAAGCAACGTATTTCCGAAACGAGTGAATATCACCACGCCACTTAGTAACACGAAATTAGTCAGGAAATCGATTTGCACAAAAACTAGCTCTCATGACTTAGGGTAGGATTACCATACGAACGTATTTTGTACTGACAGTCCGTATTTTAAAGGCTCTGTTCGTGTCCGTACCGTACTTTGCAGAAATTAACTAAATGCCCGTAGTTTTAATTTAATCAATTGTTCAATGTTATTTTAAAATACATATTTCCACACATATACAGGGTCCGTCCGGAAAGTAGTCGGACTGAATTTTTTCCGCCACAGAATCAATCTTCTTGCGCTGGTTGGGTGGTGGGGGATCTTTAGCTACCAGCGCACCAGTCGCCAGCAAGCCTTCCCGGAGTGTAGATCGAGTTGAAGGTGAACCCCTGTCAAGGTGCCGTATCACGCTCCACAATGATTCGTTTGTTAGAGCATCGGTACGCGGTGAAGTTTTGCGTCAGACTGGATAAAACTGCGAGTGAGACCCATGACATGATCAAGACTGCGTATGGGAGTATGCCATGGGTCGATCAAGTGCTTTGCGTGGCACAAATTGTTTTGGGAGGGAAAAGAGCAATCAATGTTGATATTTTTTTTTGACTGCAAAAGAGTGGTTCACAGAGAGTTTGTATCGCACCGCCTGGCCAGACTGTGAATGCTGCATTTTACGTGGGAGTACTTGAAAGACTCATAAAACGAGTCGCCCTCATCCGTCCGGCAATCGCCGGCTCATGGAAGCTCCGTCACAATGCGCCAATCCAAAGCCTTTGCTGTCATGGACTTCCTGACCAAACATGGCATCACACAGCTTCCCCACCCACTCTATAGCTCAGATCTCGCTCCCGCAGACTTATTCCTCTTCCCCCGACTGAAACGGGTCATAAAAGCACAGCACCACGGCTCGGTCCAGGCCATTCAAGAGGCCGTAACGAGGGAGCTGAAGAGCATTCCAGTTTCTGCGTTCCAGGGAGCCTTCAGTGATTGGCAGAGTCGCTGGCAATTGTCGCGACATAAAATATATTTTTTTTATGTTGGGTTTTGTTATATGGAAAGTGTATGTGATGAAAACTGTACGCTGAAATATACTGCTTACTCGGCTCTGACGTATCGCGTGACGTCACAGTCCTTCGTTAACTTCGGATGTTCTCGTGCTGGTTCGGTTCGTAGCAGCCGACGTTGCTTTCATGCGGGGCAGGCCGGTTTAACTCGGCCATTGTATGTTTTAAGGTAAGCCTAATAGGTCGTGAAGTTGGGGCTTGTTATTGATAAGATGTCACAAAGTATTTCGTTGATCTGTTAAGATGAGTTTGGAAGTCTATTAGTGGTAGGTCAGTTGGTCTTGTTTTTTTAATTAATGACCTGGAAACATTTTTTTTTATCAATTAAATGCTTAGTGACATTTATTTAGAGAGTATGCTCCCTTTGGTAGTGTGTTTGTGTATCGTAATATGTTAAGGTATTTTCCATGGTAGTGTTCCCAGTAGCCTATTTAGTTGTTTCCTTTTTCGTATTCGAAATTCACTGGAATACTACGTGTGTTATTGCTTTGCAAATATTATGTTATGGGAGCCGTGTGAACCATGTGGCTTCGCGTGATACGTTGGTGGCCATTTTGACGATCTTTTTGAATTTGTTGTTGTCTATAGTGCTAATTGACATATTTGTTCGATGTCATTTTGTTAAAGAATTAAATAGCAATATTTGTTACATGGCCTTGGTTTTTTTTGCGAAAGTAGTAAGCAGAACCACCACTACCCCAATAAATATTACTATATCAATGTGGTCGACGTATGTCGCCGCACAATGCTGTGTTGATGCAGAAGGAGCATATTTTGAAAACTATTAAATCGATGTGTCAAAATTGTCAATAAATGGGTTTACGAAACTTCAGTCCGACTAATTTACGGACGGACTCTGTATATATCACACAAATTTTATTGAATTTCGCCTTGCACAGGGTGAAAACCAGGGGAACGTTACTCCATTTTCGCACGCTTGCAGGAGAGAGGAAAATAAGATATTTTTTTTCAACGGGAGAGATACGTAAATGAGAGATACGTTACTACCTTTAAATGCCAAGAAGTAAAGATGGAGTTACATCGACTTGACACCGAATGGAGCTTTCAAAATTATGTACATACATCTAAGAAAACGAAAATAACCTTTTTGGAGTTACGTTCCTCTGGTTCTCATAGATAATGTACATTCTCTCAGAGTATTAAACAATAGTATGGCCTAGTATTTATCACCTAGAAATATTCTTGTGTGTTCTGTTCAATGTATTCTTTGTAAAGATAGGTTTGTTTGTACTCTTCTGTAACATAGTACGATAAATTATGAGTTTATTGGAATTGAAATTTATATGTGTATCATGTATGACATAATATACCAGAGTGCTTTTGCACGAAAACCGGTCAACTGAAAGAAAGAAATAGAATCA
Source organism: Lepisma saccharinum (assembly GCA_022664845.1). Taxonomy (NCBI): domain Eukaryota; kingdom Metazoa; phylum Arthropoda; class Insecta; order Zygentoma; family Lepismatidae; genus Lepisma; species Lepisma saccharinum. Next base: position 59,775 of record JAGDQP010002069.1, on the reverse strand, counting down.
AAATTATGTTTCTTATCGCCTAGTAGTTTTAGAAACACCTATAAAACGCAATGAGCAAAAGATCCTCCGAACTTGACAGTAGAGAAAGTACTTATATCAATAATTACCTACGATTAGTATTAAATGTGTATTTGACGTTGGTGTCGCAAGCAATTCTTTGGAGTTTCATTGTATTTTAATAAATACTTTAAGCTATTACGTCCGTATTTAGTGTACAACTATTATGGTAATCCTACTTAAGAACTTCCCTTATTAATGTACATTTAATATTCTATAGGCAATTTCTCACTTGTTTGTTTCCCCTTTTGCTTCCGATTGGAACTTTATCTATGTTCTTTTATCTAGCATTAATTGAACCGAGCTATAAGCTATATTATTCATATAAATTTACTCTTAATTTTTACAGTGAAAGAAAAACTGAATTATTGTACACAAAGTGTCTTAAAAGTATTATTCGAGCCCTCGCTGCATAAGCAAAGAGTTTTGTAGGAGAGAGGAACACTGAACAAAGGGCGAGAACCAAGAATGCGCATTCCATTGTGAAGGTCTCGATTCCCGCAAAACAATGCGTTTAATTTAGAGAGAAATGTCTCCCTATTTATGTGGGGGCATAAATTATGTAGACTTTAGTTTTGGTTATTTGGGGGCTAAAAGAGAAGTCTACTCGAGCGTAACTCAGATAAAGGTTCGAGCATTCGCAAATACGAGAGGGACGTTCAACGAGAGTTAAGTAAGGATTAGATCAAAATTAATGGTTTCTTTTGGGATGGATTAAATTCTAACTTTAGAAATAAAATGGACTACAAGATTTTACATTTCCCTTAAAGAAGGCACAGATTCTCAACTCGAAGACTAATTAACATTTAAGTTACGGCACACACTGTAGAAATAAATTCAATTCTAAAATAATCAACAGAGCACACGCATCGTTCAGGCAAAATGAAACTATTTAAGCACTATTATAAAAAAATCCTTGAAACATACCTCAGAAAATGAAGTTGGAAATTGTGTTCTCCTAATGTCATCTCAAAACTGTATGGAAAAGGGCTGCTTCTTTTGGAAGAAATATAACGATCTTAGGGCTTCCTTCTTTAGACTTGTTTGCTGTAGTCGTCGTGGCTTCCGAGAGAACAAGAGCGATCTATTGTCTCGTCGGGGCCCTTTTTATACGATTTTTGGGGTGATGAAATGATTGAGGTTAATATAGTTCATTGCTCTTTGTTTGTGCGTATTAGTGTTTGCACGTGATGATCGTATGATTTCCTGTTGGTGCCAAAATGGCCGCTTAAAGGAAAGTAGAACGATGGAACTGCGTCATAATTTACGTAAGTGTGTGTGCTTTGCTATATATCCCTTGTTAAAAGGAGTTCGTGTTGAGAATCTCTGCCCGCCATCTTTATTATTCCTTAGAATTTACAACAGAATAAAATATATTTAAAAATAAGAGTTAATTATAGAAATATGATTGCAATAATGAAAAAATAAGAATAAATACAAAATTAACAAGAAATGACAATGAGAGGCGATCTCACCATTGTATTCCGTATGCTTTCTTTCTTTAATGTCTATTTTTAGAATCCTTGATTTGGAAGAGGAGTTCGACTTGCTTAAAGAATTATCAAAGATGGGGTTGCAGGAGAAAATTGTCGTGTCACTGTTTTTTATTTCAAACATAGAAGAGCACTTTCCAAAGTCTTGAGAAACAAAGCGGTCAGACAGGAGAATGAGAGCGATGTTGGATTCACATCAGATTAAAGGGGCAAATGCCTGAACGTACAGAGAAGTAAAATCCAGTGCTGCAACGAACTCAGTGGTTTGCTCATGCCCAATCTTAGTAAACCTTGTGTTCTAAAATCAGAGGCTTTTGACGGGTACTATCAATGGAGTGGCTTTCGTAAACCCTGGTTCTTGGTTATACAAGCGAAGGATTTTTACTGCCACCAGTATATCGGCGGATTTTTGATATCCTTAAATCGTCGTTTTAGGCGTTTCTAATCCACGATATATTGTTTGAGAATTAAGTAAGTAACTAAGTTGATGGTTTACGGAATCCACAAGTTTATTGCTGTAATAAGAAACGTTCACCATCGGATTGTATCCTGGGCAAGATCAAGTCAATTTTCATGAACATGTACCTTTCGATGAGCCCGTCTAATATTGTCATTTCAACGACACCGAAAGTTTCTGTTGCGACTGGCAAAGTAACTGACAGCCTTGTTAAAGTAATCTACTTCCCAGGCTTGGAGTCTACCCGTATTAGCGAGTATAATTAAGGAACCTGATTAGTGCTTGGCCTACCAAAATAATAACAATGTGGAATGGTACCGTTTTTTGAAATATCTTGAAAAAACAAATAATTCGGGGTCAGTTGCAGAGTAGGTGGTTCTTGACTCAGCATAGAGCAGGACAAGGGATGGAAATCACAATCTCCTATAAGTGGTTGAACTGCAAATATTAACATGGGATTGCAAGTGCACACAACCGCTTTGTCAGAATAATGTGTTTATGTGCGTGTGTAGAAATTGTGAATCATGAAGGATATCGTAATGATTTTCTTGACTTAGTGATATGTTCGTATATGTAGCAACAGGATCGTATATGACGTGATAGCACAGTCTTCAAAATATACAATATAAATCTGGTAGAGTCCTTTTGACCAAAGATCGTTTATTATAGTGGTTTATTTAATAAATAAATAGAACAAACAATTATAGACGTTTCGCCGACACCAGTTTATTACAAAAGTTCCAATATTATATAACATACAATTTACGATACAGTTAATAATATAAGCGTCCCGAACACGGGCTCTGTGATGATCAAACTAGTGGTTCACCTCTTTGTAATGATAACTTCGACTTAGGTTGTTTGGAAAGGAGAGTGTTTTAGAGAATGGATACTAACTTCCAGCCCAGCCCAAGTTAGCAAGATATTACCAACTCCAGTGCAAGTTGGGGGTTAGGAGAGAGTCCTGACTTCAGTCCAAGTCAGGTAGGTAGAGGTGACCACTTTTCGGAGCGAAGAAGTGATACTTTTAAGGTTCATGACTGGCCTTTTATATCCCTTTTGTGGGCGTAATTTTAGTGCTTCCAAGTCCTACCGCTTGGTGTTGGTGTCGTCTTCTTCTTGTGGACGCCTATTCAGCATTATGTAATGTTTGTTGTCTGTGGTTTGTTTACATTGTAGTCAAGTCGACATACTGACACAATGAACCACATGCCATTACAATATTGAAGAAATTTTCAGAAAAGACAGTAACAATTAGTTGAGAATGCTAATATATTGCTAATATTGAAGTAGGTAACTTTCACTTTCTGAAAATACTACCATATTAGAATATACAGAACAACTGAACGCCTGGCAGGTGACAATGTGTTAAGCCATCTTTGTTCTTATAATAAAATTCCTCTAATTCTTCAAATTATTTTGGAAAGAATACCTAAAATATGTATCATTCACATCAAATTCAAATACCTATACAATGTTACTGGTATATTTCTTCATTTACAGAAAACTGTCACGATTACACTTTCGACGCACAATGGTAAAGTAATATTATTCAAGATACAATAAATTACCAGAGAACTTGGCGCATTTTTGCATCAATACTTTACAATCTCATAGTGTCAGTGGTGATGTTCATTGATCCAGCAGGTAGCATCTTTCTACATTCACTGGAGATATATGTCATCAGTGTGCAGGCTTTTACAATTAAGATTAGTCGTCACCTATCCAATTTTGATCGCGGACAAATCGTTTGCTCTCCACACTTTGCAAACTGGCGGTGCACTGTTTTCGGAAACTACTAATTCAGGAATGCACTGAGACTATCTGAATATGAGAAACACCACCAAAAGGGGCATTTGCGACACTCACTTCAGAACTGAGGCTATCATCTGTACGAACTTAACGCAAATTACTCTACAGCAACTGATTACCGAATTCAGTATTGATTCCGACATCTTCCAACAAGTAGACCATGCTGGATCGTTGCGTGTTGGCAACGAAATCTAAGTAGGCCCATATTGACATTCGCTAATAAAACTAGGCGCAACTTTTGGAAAATGTAACACTGTACCAGAACTGACGTAAAATTGCTTCATCTGCTAAGAGGCCATAGAACCACTCCGTTCACAGTGTGTAAGAATTTACGGCTGATCTCATGAAACTATTCAACCGTCGTTTCACGTTCAGATTATGGTGTGCGTTACCTTCTGTTTTTGCTGGAATTATGGTGTTAGGGTTTGCTGGAATGTTTCTTATCACAAAGCATTTATCGGCATCTTTCGTAATTTGACTTTTATTTTTGGCCTTTAGGCATCTAAGGCTCTGGCCGGGATAGAGGAGGGAAAAGGATTCGGGAAGGTGTCGGCCAGGGCTTATGTTGAAAGTGCCATCACGGCATTTTCCTGGTGTGACTGAGGAAGATATCTAAAAAAAATTGCAGTCAGGATGGTCGGCTACTGGGATTGAACCAACGACCTTCCGAATGCTATGCCAACGCTCTACCACTGAGCTACGGCGGCTTGGTGCATCTTCCATGCTCTTAGTATGTGCGGTTGAGGTATCGCCCTTGGAAAACTGCCTATCCAGTAATTGACAGTGGCCCTCAGTGTCTGGGGGAATATTTTACAGAATTACAACCCTGAATTGAGGTAATGCTCCACGCATGTGACCTGTTTAGCAGTTTCTGCACTGTCTAAAGTAAAATGTTTGAGCACAACCTTTCACATGACTTACAATACCTCAAAGACTGTTCATATAATTTGTAGAATATGTGAAAAGCGACAGTAGTACGAGAGAAATCCGATTTTCGGCGCCATTGATCGAATGTTCCAATTCATCCAGAACTACAGCGGCTTGTGAACAGAGCAAGCGACTCTTCTTTAACTTAATTCAAGGCAGTATTGTCATATATTTACCACTCCTGCGTATCCTTTTAGTAAGTGTGTAAGTGCACATCACGTCAAATTTATTTTGAGTCCTTTAAATTAAGTGAAAGGAAATTTGGTGTACCAATATGGCTGGATTTTAGATCCCTGAAAAATTGGAACACTGGTCTAATGTTGAAACTCTTAGATTGAAATCGAGCACAACACACGAAATGAAATGACACTGTAAAGGAGAATCATAACTTCACTGTAAATATGTCAAAATTCAAAGGAGTAAATGTAGAAGAGATTTGAACTGGTTAATGTTTCTGAGCTTACTGTATAGTTGAAAGTAATAAGACTTGTGTTGTGCGGATCATTTAGGGAAGAGCAATGTGTCTTAGAGTGTGTGTTTTCATCGCTTACAATCAAGCAGGCTAATTTTCTTATAAATAAACAATGGATTGTATTGTTGATGTATTCATAGAACTCCGTTGCTGTTATCCTCGATTACAGAAGTTATATCTGACATGCAATAAGGGAATAGGATTTGTGTGATAACAATATTAGAAAAACGTTTATTACTACGTACTTAGAATTTTAAATTAGACGTAATTGAAGGCTGGCATAGAAATTATGAATCACGAGTGTTTAACTAATCGAAGACCGTGTGCCGTATTCCACACTACCTTAAGTTAATTTTAAAGGCGTGCAGATCCCACAAGCATTCTTGAAATACTGTAAAATTTTGGACAATTGATTAGAGTGAAAAGTTATAACTGTTCAAATGCGAGAAATTGAGTTAGTTTGTGATCTGACATCAAATACATATTGACAGATAATATTAAATCGTAAAATCTCAAATTCTATTAAAACAATAAAGAACTGAGAGGAATATTGTTTAAATAAAACTTTAACTGACGTAGCCTTTTTCTGGAAACCCGTGAACTTTGCTAAAGACATTCTGAACCACATCTAAAAGGTGTTTAGATGCCGCTGTGAGCTGCCTTCCTTCAAAGTGGAACCATCTGGTGATAATTAAGATTTGTGGATATAGCCTAGGACTGAAATGTAAGAATCCAGTCTGATAAAAATCTGTCTTGGATTTCCTAACGGACTGTGCGTCAGAAACCGAATTACATTTATTATAAAATATTAAACATCTTTGGTTTTATAATGTTCTTATGAATGACTCAAACGCCTTTCAAACACGTTATAAGGAAATTATTTTACAAATGATCTTCATTTTTTGCTTCAAGCTGACAGAGTTTGCGTTTCTCCCCACCAAAAAAAATCAATAAATAAAAAAATATCAATTCCTCAGTAGATATATTGAATTTTTTTTTCCTTATTCAATAATTGACCACATCTTTTATTTAAATCAATAACTGATATATTTTCTCCTGTACAGGCTTGACCCTGTGAATACAATATGAATATTAGGGCGGGTCGAAAAAAATCGAAGTCTCTTACATCTTTTTGCTGTAGTGCGGAAAAGATGTGAACTCCCACCATTAAAAAACTGTGCAAAATCTTACAGCTCTGAATTGATATGTTCTGTCGCCTCAATAGGTCCAAAATTCCCCAAATCGGACTAAAAATTCTTAAAATACAAAAATCAATAAATAATCAGAAAGTCAGTTGATCAGTTTGCGGTAGTGCTTAAAAGTTACTACTTTCTAACAACAACACCTGCACAAAATTTTGGAAATTGAAGGCAAATTTTTATGTAAATTCTCGTTATACTTACATCATTTTAATGCGAACAGAAACTGTATATTCCACCTTTCAAACATTCAAATTACAAAGGTATTATTGCTTTTGTATGCGGCGCATGGCAACAGAAACTTTTTGCTGTCTTTCAAACAAGCAAATCAGAAAAGCATTGTTGCTTTTGTATCTGCCGTCTGGTCGGCGCCTTTGTTGTGTATGCTTGGCTTGCTTGTGCCATAAGAATTGGTTTCTGCAAATCGTAAACTGTTCTAACACGTTTAATTGCTAAAGTAGTGTCCTTTCAGTATCACGCATCTTTACACGTGTAACTGCAGCCGTGCATGTTGCATATGTTTTGTCGTATTGTTTTCCAAGGAAATTGTGTTATAGTTTAGCGTATCTCATCCTCACTTTTAAAAATCAAAGCATTGGTCAATATTAGAAATGGCAAATTCATCACAGACAAAGTTTTCACGTCGGAAAACGTTGGAATGTCCTATTTTTGGTGCACCAAAGGATTTTGTACGCATGCTGCCAACGTATGAGGACGTTATAAGATGTTACGCTCATGAGAGATGGCGTTGGTTCCCAAACTCATGGAAACAAAGAACCATGTTTTTCAGTTATTGCAGAAAGTGTTGCTTTGAAGACTGAAAATTTATACTTTGATGCATCCATTCCTTCAGTTTCACATAAGCGTGTTTGCGATATGATACACACATATCATGGAAAATATCGTTCAATTATGAAAAATATAAAATGTGTTGAAAGAAGCAAGACTACTCGGGAAAATGTCGAGAAGTTTAAAATGGAAGCACAAGACTGTTTGACATATCTGCTTGTAAATGTATGATTTTTTTCAGAGTGTATCTGTCCTAAAGAATGCAAAGTACCAGTAAACGAACAGGCGTTCCTCACTGACCAAAGAACTGAAAAAAAAAGATGTTGATTGGAAGTGTTGATGTTCGAGAAACAAAACGGCTCAAGAAACGTCAAATCCGAAAGGAAGAGGAGACTATACGTTTGGCAAAACAGGCGTCTGCTGCTTCTTATCCAAGCTATTCGGTAGAGTATGAAGACGAAACTGAAATAGAAGATGTGATGGAAGTGGAGACGGAGGAAGACCAGCAGGACACCAAGGACGACGCGTCTTACACATTTGCAAGCAAATCTCTTCAGCATTCCTTATTGAGTGGACAAATGCTTTTAAAACTGGACCATACAGCTCTTGTCAGTCAAAGATATGGTGTGTCCAATAGAGCCACGGCTGCTATTACATCGAGTGTTATGCAAGATTTGGGTTTAATATCGGATTCAGACACCTGCCTCGTCACAGATAGAAATAAAATACGGAGGGAAAAATCGAGAATTAACAAAGAAATAGTCTCAAAATCAAATGAAAATCTTCCCATTCTATCGGGAAGGACGCCATGACAAAACTTTAACAACTGAACCACTCGAGAGCAAGCAGTTCCAAAAAAAAAAAAATTTTAGAAGACCATTACAGAATTGTATCGGAGCTGGTTCCACGTACATGGGACATGTTACACCTCAAAGTGGATCTAGTCTTGACATTTCCAACAGTATATACGGAGAGGTGACAAATGTGTTATTGGATGATTTTAGTAATCTTATTGCTATCGGATGTGACGGCACGGTAGTGAACACAGGATCATTTAATGGTGTAATTCGGATGCTTGAATTGAAACTTCAGAGACCAATCCAGTGGATTATCTGCTTATTACATTTCAATGAGTTGCCATTACGACACCTATTTCATTAAATAGACGGCAAGCCGTCCGGTCCCACGTCTTACAACGGAGACATTGGACGCAATTTGAAAGAGTGCGAAAAGCTTCCGCTTGTTCCCTTTAATAGTATTGAATGCAATTTACCAGTCATTGATCCTGCCACCCTAAGCACTGATCAGAAATACTTATTAGACATTTGCACTACCGCAAACTGATCAACTGACTTTCTGATTATTTATTGATTTCTGTATTTTAAGAATTTTTAGTCCGATTTGGGGGATTTTGGGCCTATTGAGGCGACAGAAGATATCAATTCAGAGATGTAAGATTTTGCACAGTTTTTAATGGTGGGAGTTCACAACTTTTCCGCACTACCGCAAAAAGATCTAAGAGACTTCGGTGTTTTCGACCCGCCCTAATGAATATGTTTCAGGATATTTCAGTGACATTCCAAGTTAAATTATGCGCAAGTAGTATCGATATTTAGTTTTAAGGTCTAGTGACTATGCGTGGTTTCATGTGTTGAGTTACCGTTTTCTAAATCCAGCTCCATGCTTTCTGTAACCAAACAGCTACTAAACAACGTGGGTTTTCATATGGCGTTTTAATTGAACTGCTGTTCTTAATGTAGCATTGCAGTCTGTACATTGAAAAGATTTGTCCTTCATATGAATTAGCATGTGTGTTTTCAAGGTCTTTTTGGTTGTAAATTTCATTAGACATATATCGCACTTAAAAGGCTTATCATCTCCATGTGTTCTTATGTGTTTATATAAGTCTCCCCTTAGCGAAAATTTAACTCCACATATCTTGCAGATAAAAGGACATTTCTCTGTGTGACTTTTCATGTGCTGTTTCAGTTGACTACCTCGCGAAAATTGAATTTCACAAAATTTGCATCGAAATGGCTTTTCACCTGTGTGTATTCTTCTATGTATTTTTAAATAACCACTTTCCGCACATTTCGCTCCGCAAAATTCGCAAATAAAAGGTTTCATACCTATATGGGTTCTTCTGTGTCTTTTCAAGGCACCGCTTTCTGCAAATTTCGCTGCACATATTTCGCAACAAAATGGCTTTTCAGCCGTGTGGATTCTTAAGTGCCGTTTCAAGGAACCTATTTGAGAAAATTTATCTCCACAAAATTCGCAAATAAACGGCTTATCACCTCGGTGTATTCTCATGTGTTGCTGCAAAGTAGCATTTCGCGAAAATTTAACTCCACAAATTGCACAGCAAAAAGCTTTTTCACCGGTGTGAATTTTCATGTGTACTTTCAAATTTGAGTTTTTTCTAAACTTCCTTTTACAAATTTCACAACAAAATAACTGCTCTCTTTTCTGGACTTTTACATCTTGTTTGAAGTTAACTTGTAGCTTGGTTGAGAGGTTGTTCTCGCCTAATTTGTTCTCTTGCTTTTCGCGATGACTATTATCAACATCGCTATAATTACAAGTTCGATTTTCTCTTCGAGTTTTTGTATCCATTGAGAGAAAAGTGGAATTATCTGAAACCATATTTGACTTAAGATTGGGAGATGTTACTTCTGAAATTTCAATGCTTGGTGATATGTATACATTCTCGGAATCAAACTGAAATGATGCGCTATAACCCTGAAAGAAACATTAGGAAAGAAATTAAATCCCTTTAGCAAGACTAAATTAAATCTTGTTTAAAAAATCGAAACAGGAATTAAAGTATATCATTATTATAATTTAACAATGTTCAATTCAATTTCGACACGAATAACCATCATATCAATAACATGTAATAATATTTTGTAACATTTGTATACAAAAATCGATTTATTAAGTCATACTAAAAATTCTATACAATAATTTCGCGAATGATCTCATTAGAGAGATTCACAGCTAACAAAATTCATCAAAATGAATTTGTTTTATATTGTTAAATAAGTTTTTGTAATATTAGACGAAGCGTTAGCTTACAATACGTATGTAATGGAAGAGTAAGGGATTCTGAATTCTTATCTTGTTAGTGATGGCCTTGGTAAATATGGGAAACGATATCTCCGTCTCCGGAGGTGATCGACAACTGAGGGGGGGGGGGGGGAGGCAGAAAGCATAAAGCAAGGAATCGATTATTTTCGCTTAATAAATAGATTTCCTCAAACAAAAATCAATGTCTTTCATAATTTCTTTGGGAAATGATTTTTTTAATAATACACATAATAAAGTCTAGGTTTCTCCCCCACATAGAGAAGAATATACAATAAATATTTGAAAAGTGAATTTCAAATTTGTAATAATTCATGAAGATGAAATCTGATCTAAAATCAACTTTTTACGAGTTGATATGAATATATTTTAACACATTCAGAAATCATACAACAAAATCATAGTGTAATACTTGAAATTGATGATTATAATCTGATTCCGTCGTGCTTAGAGATTTGTCAAACATGCACAAATCTGTATTCTTAAAACGTACCATCCCCTTATATAATATCATATCGTGACAACCAATATATATGGAACCCAGAATGATGCTAGCGATTAATAAAGTCTTAACTCAGCTTAGAGGGATTAGTTAATTTTGATCCCGAGAGCCATCGATTGGTTGACCCGTGCAGAGGGACATCTTTTATGTTTTACTGTAGAAAATTATCTGACGAAATCTTAGTAATTTAACAGATAAACAAAAGTATAGCCTTAAAAGTGAGGGATAAATATTAAGGGTTGATTTTAAAAGTATTATAGAAATTCACCACATTCTTGATGCGTGCAAGCAATATTAATATTAAATACCGAACAAACTGACTGGCGCAATTTGAAAATTGATCAGTAATTACTATTGGCAACATTGCTAACCACAAACCATCAGATATTGAAGCCTCAGATTTATATACTCAAAGAGGGCTCAAGTACTGTAGCAGAGAACCTTATAGAGAAGTAGACATTCATAAATATGTACGAATTTCTTTCTGGTTTGGAGAAAGTTTCTTGTGTCATCGGTAGATGGCTCTAAAGTCAATAGCTTGTTTTTTAAAGATCATAGTCAAATGAAATTCTGTGATTGGTTTAGCATTTAATCTTAGTTGAAACATGGTAGCACGAACCAATCATAAACTTCTGAAACCAGAAAGACATGCATAGAAATTTACAAATGCAGGCTTATTCTCTGCGGTACTGTTTATTTACACGAAACATTTCTAATGTACTGAGAAATATATATTTAGCATTGTTCAAAGTCGAATTGATATCGATGCGAAGTTTGACACCCTCCATCTCGAACATCAAGGGAGTGCAGAAATACCCACATAGCAAAATGACGTCCCAGGGATATCTGACGGATCTCCTGGCAGGATATCGGGACGTCCTAAGTCCCGTTTACATCCATGGGAATATAGTTATAATTAATCCTTCGTATAACTATATGAAGGCATAACCTTCGTATAATTATAATTAATTAAATAATAATAATAGTAAGGTCGATTTAATTTATAGAAATACCAGGTAGGTAATCCCGCACGGCTTTCCGGGGGACATCCAGGGGACCTCCATACGGGATGAACTGTTTGTATTGCCCACAGAGTTATCCCACGGACGTCCTTAGGACATCGCTATGGGAGCAGGACCATTCTGACGGTAATGGGATCTAAATGGGACGTACTCTGTGGGATATGTCCATATAGTACATTTTTCTAGTTTCGCCCTAAACAACGTAATATTTAAGGTCGTTAGACTAAAGTTCTGCAACGAATCGTTTGTGAGATTTTTAAAACGATGTATTGCGAATCTATATCGTGCCCGTTTGCTTCCTAATCACGCGAGGCAATGAAGCAATAACGTCACCTCTAGTAACATAAAGCCAACATAAATTTTAAGTTTATTGGTTGAAAAATGGTTGGCCGAACGTGGTTGGTGACCGCTTTGTTGGCCATGTTCCAACTAACCATTGTTTGAATGTTGATGTTGGCTGTAAAATTGCAACGAAGTTATAAAACGAAAATTTATGGTCGGGATACCACTTTAACAAAATCATTTTCAACATAACAATTTTGTACCGATTATTCAATCATGCACATCATTGTTCAACGTTGGACCAACCATTTGTACTACAGGGGAAAGAAAAAGTACCAAGGCAACGTTTTTAAAGTATTTTTTAAAATCTTGTCACACTGCTAGAACAGGTCATGGAGCGCAAGAGGAGACACACGTATATTCTCATGGTGTTATTTTATATTTAGTCTCACAATTAAGTTCAAGACTATTTTCAATAACGCTGATCCTTTACATGTAGGACATTCCGGCGTGAAACGAAAACGCTTTATACGGGAAAAAGTCACTGAAGTCAATTTGAATTTTATTTATGGCCTTTAGGCAGCTAAGGCTAAGGCCAGGGCCCTAGCAGCGCATTTGGTCGGGCCAACCGCAATATAACTGCGCCAGAGTTGGTGATGGTTAGTGGACTTGTCGTTGAAAATACATAGGGCCGCGATTGGCAAATCGTCGGCATTGGTTATGAAAATATTTGACGTCCAAAATACGTTGGCTTCTTGTTGGAAAATCGTCGACAAATTTGCAGACTTTGTAATGAAAGTATCTGACGGAGGAAATACGTTAGCCCATTAATGTTTAAATTACAATACGGTAACTAACAGCCAACATTTTCCCAACCATACGCATCATCGTATGTCGCTTGTTTATATCACTTGACGGAGGGAAGGGATATGATATGATGGAGGGAACTCTGGTGTTGATCTGTATGTAGTGTGTAATTATTGTGCGTTGGGTTGAGCTCATCGTAATAAATTGCACGTATTTTGGTGTTTCACTCAAACTACATAGGAGCAAGGTAAGCTACTATTTATGATGTGAATTGACCATTATCATGTCCCATAAAGGAGGTTCTTCCTCCAGTGTCTAACTCGAGAAGACACAATGGAAGTCTGAGTTATTTTTGTGCAAGTTGTGTAATGTTAAATTCGGTCTTTTTACACCCTATATAAGTTGAACGTTTAGACAATACGCAGTGTAAGGACACTTTCAGAGAAAATAACGTTGATAATTATTGTCACAATAAATTCAAAGTATTCCTAAATTCAGCTGTTTTATGGTATCAGTTTCACGCGAGGTGGAACCAGCACGTGCTTTCTTACACAAAGAATTGTAATTCCGATCTGGGCCGAAGTTCAAAACACCTGCCGCAGGGAGATTTTAAGCCCCTCGTACACGATTCAATAAAGCTTGAACAAGAGCGTTGAACAAGCAATTGGATGAAAATGACGTCACGAGTCAGAGACTCCACACAGGAAATCTCTTGAATTCAAGTCTTCTCATCCAATTCGTCCTATTTAGAACCTGTCCTATTTTTATTGAATTCAACGCACTGATCTACCAATCACATCGCTGGTGACTTAAACACGTAATAACAGTGCTTCCGGAATGCTAAAAATTAAGATGTTAACATGGAGCAGGGAATTTTTAAAGCCTTGTTTTTATGATGCGAAATAAAGATATTATCAGAAAATCAAAATAAAATAAATAAAGTATCGCTACAAGAAATTCCATCGCATCTTGCTGAGGTAAAGTGTACCTGATGTTTCTTCTGTAGCTTTTGTACAATCACTATTGCAATAGAAATTGATACAGACGGTTTACTATAATTCCTAATAAAGTTCGTATTGTATTTAGAAGCAGTAGGATATTAATATTTAAAGTACCACTGAGTTGCTCATAATTTATGTGGAAAGGTCGAGTTTTTATTTACTGTATGTAGGAAGTTCAAAGCTGCTAAACATAGAAGTATCTGGGTACACTTTACTTTAAGGCATGAAAAAATGTAACCTTTTCCAACGTGTGTGGAAGGGCTGTAACTTAAAATATAACAAAGTTTCGAGTCATGGAAGTATTAAATTAGAGTGAAAAAACGAAAAGTACTTGGAACTTCTTGGCTGCTTCCACGTTGGTGAGCGAGCAAATTAATTTGTGTATGAAATAGCGAATAGTACTTGAAACTACTTGGCTGCTTGCACGTTGGTGAGTGAGCACATTAATTTGTGTATGAAATAGCGAAAAGTACTTGGAACTACTTGGCTGCTTCCACGTTGGTGAGCGAGCAAATTAATTTGTGTATGAAATAGCGAATAGTACTTGAAACTACTTGGCTGCTTCCACGTTGGTGAGCGAGCACATTAAACCGTGCATGAAATAGCTAAAAATTACTTGGAACTACTTGGCTGCTTCCACATTGGTGAGCGAGCAGTAAACTATGCATGAAACAGCGAAAAGTACTTGGAACTACTTGGCTGCTTCCACGCTGGTGAGCGAGCAAATTAATTTGTGCATGAAATAGCGAAAAGTACTTGGAACTACTTGGCTGCTTGCACGTTGGTGAGCGAGCACATTAAACCGTACATGAATAGCGAA
>JAGDQP010002069.1:5649-43084 GCA_022664845.1 Lepisma saccharinum | reverse complement strand
TTAGAGAAGCAGCCAGTTGCGACTATAGGATCACGTATAAAAGTGACTTAACCTGACTTTTCTAACCTGAAATCACAGGCTAAACTAAGTGGCCGTAGTGGGTGCTTAAATAGCTAGTAAACAAATCATGGAACTGCCGAATCATGTGTGCTTTAGTCACCACGTTGTTGACACGGTTCGAGAAGCCAAATATTCCGATGCATGCGTTAATGTCGGTGTACGTATTTACGCGAATACCGTATACCCACTGTAGCTTAGTGGTGGAGGGTTGGCGTAGCATTTGGGAGGTTGTGGGTTCAATTCCAGCGGCTAACTATTCTGAACTGAAGTTTTTACAAAGATTTTACTGTCACATCAAGCAAATGCCGGGATGGCACCTTCAACTTAGGCCCCTGGTCGACACATTCCCGCATCTTTTCCCCTCCCCTATTCCGGCCTGAGCTCTAGATGTCTAACGGCCATAAAATAATATTCAAATTGAAAGAAATTGTGGTTTGTCGGACATTAGAAGCTGTTTATGGAAGTACGTGTATGAGTCAGTTGGCACATAGTTTTCTGTTTGACAGTATAGAGATGGGTAAATTTGTCAAAATATCTGGTGACACTGTGCCCTCGTTTTTCTTTATCAATTCTCGCACTTTTCTAGTACATTCGTTCCCATTGGTACACCAAACCTATTCCAGGTAGCAATTACAATTCTCTGAGTA
The DNA here is from genome assembly GCA_022664845.1 of Lepisma saccharinum. NCBI lineage: Eukaryota > Metazoa > Arthropoda > Insecta > Zygentoma > Lepismatidae > Lepisma > Lepisma saccharinum. The sequence goes on along the minus strand of JAGDQP010002069.1, from coordinate 42,377 downwards.
AGAGATCGCTTGCTTGTTCCACTTGGCGCGAAACGCACATCATAAAACAGTTTTATTTATTCTGGCTTTAATTATGGACGTCAACTTCTCTGAAGGTGGGTTTAGTATGGTTTCGGTTCCCCACAAATGAAAAAAAATCGGATAAGTTCTGAAGTTTGTAGTACACGTTGTGATTTCTGTTAATAGTAAGTGGAGCAAGGAATTTAACGTGCTATTTATTCAAATTAGAAAATAAGAGCTTAGTCAAATACTCATAGGAAGAACATAACACATGCCGCACTATTCCATACTGGATTTCTCGGGAAAAGTATAGATGACTGACCCTCTCTGCATCAAGTGGAAAGATAACTATCCAGTCTTCCGGAACATGTAACTTTTTCTTTTATGTTAATAAGTCATAGGATGAGGGTTGTATCATTGTTTTCTTGAAATCGTCCAGAAGTCTCAGCTGGTACTCAAATAGGCAGACATTTTTTTTTGTAGAAAACGCATCTTTATGCAATTTCGTGCGTTACAGAAGATTGATTTAACTCTTTAATCTCAAATGCCTTGCCTATGGTAAAGCTGAAAATTACATAATCACAAATACGCTGTGTTGGATATTTTGAGCGGATTTAATGCATAGAGGTTACTGGGAGGTCCAGGTTCGAGTCACGGTCCCAGAAGTATATTTTTTTATAAATAATTTCCATCTTAATCTCTCACAAGGTATTCGCAATTAAGCAATAACATCAGACATATGAGTATTTTCTCAGTGAAACCTATTTTCAGTTCTCTTTCCCTAAACGAAACGGTTTCAAGTATGAATTACTTAGTTTCTTAGTGTTGCGACAACTTTTTTCTAAATATAGATTTAGTGTAACTCAACCGTATCATTTAATAATACAAGAAAATCGGAACATATCATGTCTTTGAAGTTTTTCTTTAGTTTTGACAAATGCTGTATCATAATGGCAACACTATATCATAGTGGAAATAAAACATTACGGGATTTACCAGTTTTAATATTTTTCAAGATATTTCAAAATCTAATGGCAGTATTAAGAACTTTTCGAACATAGTTCCACAAACACTAGTTCATATAATGTTACGAATTTCGAGGTGTTAGGGACTGTTGAGTAATACGTCAACGGAGATCATGACATCATAATTTAATTGAAAGCTTGTATTAGTCATCAAGATCAACGGAGGACGATATCTCGAGTCCCCATTGTATTTGATTATAATTTGTAATTGCATAGTAAAATATTATTGATTGCATTCAGGGATAATTAAAATAAGCAGTTTCCACGTACAACTTGCGTAAGAATTGGGAACATCGTATGAAAACGCCATCATTTAATGACCTGAAAGGAGGTAGTGCCAATGTTTTATAGGAAAACAACTGTCTTTGGCCTCGTTTATGCACAGAAGGAAAGTGGTTTGGCGTGTAAGATGTACGTAGCTTGGTGCAGACATTTCAGTTCGTATGAACCCACTTTGAATTTTATTTGAGGACTCTGAGCAACGTTGGATCTGGCTGAAATCCGCTTCAAACGAACTTAAGATCATGAATTAAGTGAGTGCGTTTTGCTTGGATGCTTCACAGTTCTCATCAATGCTCTTCATATTGAGAACAGTACATGCTCGATTCATAGTGAGGCGTAGTTTGCTCTAATGTGTTGCCTTCTGTACAGAACGATGTACCAAATTTCCATATGAAAAAACTGTGCAAAAGGTTCGTATTCTTTCCACTGTGAAACAAATCACGTCAAATGTAAAGGTAACAGTTCGAAAAAACAGAGAAACCAATATTAGTTACACCACTGATCAAGAAACGTTAAATGGACCATAGCATTCAGCCCATGTGATCAACGAAGGACGATAGTCATGGCAGCATTGGGGAAACACGGGAATTCGAATCCTTTTGCCCATCATGCTGACTGAGCGTTAGTCTGTTTTTTCTGTCACCCGTCAAATTTCAGTTGGCACCTAGGATATTCCCTAGCTGCTATCTTCTTCATCATTTTCTGTTCGTTACCCTCGTTTTGTGACTTTTCGACTGTGTTCTATCGCCATTTGGGATCTTAGGCTCAGCATGGCATATCGAGACTTTTTTTTACTAAGTTACATTAACGCTTACTATTTTTAAGGCGAAATTATCATATTTGAAATAGAATGCAAGGTTTCTTCGTATTAAAACTGTAGGGAGGATGTACTCCCAAAAATGTAAAATTTACCGGAGAAATGTAATGTTTCCTACGTGTATGGGACTGTTGAAATGCAAAATATAACAAAATTTCGAGTGATGGAAGCGACAATTAAAAATGAAAGAGCTAAACGTAGCTGAGACTATTTGGCAGCATAGACATTCTGGAAGAGCACATGGTGTGGGCGTTAAGGGTGATGTGCATCACGTATAATGCACGAATATCTAATTTGACTTTTCTAACGTGCCTTCGATCACTCGACATTGAGTCCATGATTTTTGTGGCAAAATACGTGTCGTTTATAACACGATGTGACGCCACTGACATTCCTTCACATGCCGCCATGTTAACATTATAGTGAATAACTCGAGTACATGCTTAACACAATAACAATGACATATGTGCTTTCGAAACACATTTGTGAATTCTTGAGTGTCACTATGTTGCTAGAAGTGGCTTGTCAATTATTTGCAACGGAATTGGTGGTATAGAGGAAATAAACGGCTGAATAGCTGATGGAAACTGGGGAACGGAAAGTAAAATTAGCTGAAGTTATTGGAAATGAGAATCTCAAAACAGAATTTTAATTATGGCCTACGTTAAAACTGACTTGGTAGCAGTTACGCACATAGTCGCCAGTTTTAGAAAATTTACTAAATAAACAAGTGTTGTGAAATTCTTTTTGTTACAGATAAAACAAATTGATAAGGTGAAATCATGCGAAATGGGAAGGGGCACGTAAATTTCACATAAGCTAAAAGTGTATTTTAAATAGTTGTAATCTTTTACAAGAACTCGCACGGAATTGAGTTACTTGAAAGGAAAAAGCAGCAAAAATTCAATAATTAGAAACGGTGACCAAGTGCGGAACTAATAATGAATACAGGAATGGTTCTGGAGACATAATATATACTTTTACTACGAATGCACCATTGTACATCATATTAATCATTTGATTATATTATAGTTTTACAATAACTTTTTTAGCTAGCACTAAGTAGAGGCCAAGTCATGTTTTGCATTCTACATAGAACGCAAAATATAACTTAACCTCAACTTAGTGATGATTAGAGGCTTAGCGGTCGATTGTAAAACTGGAAGTAAATAGCAAGGCTGGGAAGGAGGACGTAGAGAAAGATTAGGAGATGGTATTTCCGTTTTGAAGTGTCAATGTTGAGTGAAAGTTTGAGAAGTGCTGGGTAAGAGTTGGGATTATGAAGTTTGATTGGCAAAAGGTGTGTTTCTTTGCAGGGCAAGCGTTGGCAAACGAGTTCGTTGGAAAATGGAAGTGGCCAGTTACAACGTCGGGCCAACATTGGATTGGTTGGTGTGCCTACCACTTTTCAATGATTGTCCAACCATGCTGCTAGGGGATAGGGAAGGGCAAAGGATGCGGCAAGGTGTCGGCCAGGACCTAAGTTTAAGGTACAACTCCAACATTTGTCTGGTGTGAGAGGAAAACCCCTTGGAAAATTCTGAGTCAGGATGGCCCACCGCTGGGATTGAACCCACTAAAATTAATGTTAGCATGTCAATTGAACAGAATATTTTGAAGAGATAAAACTATAATGATTCACACAAAAATACGTTGTATTGTAAATGGGCGGGAAGTATCACCTTAGAAAACAGGAATAAAATTTAGTTTGTACTACGATGCATTCTTATTGTTTATTGCCTTCAGAATATTTACTCTGTGGTGTGTTCCAAGAAATTGTTCATTTTTTCTGTTAAAAATCACTTACCATTATTTCCCTCTTCATCTTAATGTATCAGCTCTACAATAAAAATAATAATAACAACGTCACTTGAATAGCAAATGACAAATGCAAATGATCTTTTAAACTACAAAACCCGCTACGATCACTGACGAACACTACCCACTACTTCAAGTTCAGTAAAGGAATTGGAAATGAATTTTAAACTACCACGTTTCTGCTGCCATTAAGCTATACACAATTTCTTACGTTACAAAGATTGGAAAATAAGGAAATTTTCCATTTCATGTTTGCGTGAGAATCAATGCAAAACAGCTAAATAGGGACCATCATCATATATAAAATTTAGATCAATTGGGATACTAATGTACATCAATATGGTTACCTGTTCATAAAAATTCAGATGTTCAGTATCTTCTACTTTCACTTCAACGGGCTCTTCTTTGCAGTAGAAGGTATTTACATTCGAATCATCAGAAGCCATAACTGCTATTCATTCATTACACCCACCACGTGAAGTACCGTCTCAGATAACTGTAAATATCAAATTACAAATTATACATCATCCAATGTCACGTGAAACTGACAAAAATAAATATAGTTATGCTCACTAAATTATTTTCAGTTCGCTGTTTAAAAAATTCATACAAAATATTTTTTTTTAGAAACAGGCCATTATGACGATTTCCTTCAGCTGGTATTATCATCAACTAAATAACAAGATAGACTTATCCCGCCTACCATTTTCATCTGCGCTAAAGACCAAGTAACTTTGAACCCTGTCGCTAACTGACTCTGGCATCTACTTTCAGTCGTTGGTTCATTCCAGTACTAGTCATACAACGCCTGACTTCAATATTACGCGCTCTTAAGCAAAAACCCATTAATTTTAGCTCAGACGAAAATAGGTAAGGGGTAACTCTATTTAGACTATGGTATTATCAGATCATATTCCTGAATAAAGTAATGAAGATCATATTATAGTCACTCTCTCTAGCATATAAGGATATTAGAATGCTCATATATATGTATATTGATTGTTTACATATCCTCCAAATAAGCCAAATCTAAAGAAATAGTTTGAATTAATTTTCAAGTCCTTTAGATACATTTATGGGTGGTTGCATAAAACGCTGTTGATCCACAGATCAAGATTGATCAGGAATTACGGGAAGATAATGTTCCATCAAATTGTACCCTGGATTAAAGAACACATTTCTTGAACCTATGTGGATATTAGAATGCTCATATATATGTATATTGATTGTTTACATATCCTCCAAATAAGCCAAATCTAAAGAAATAGTTTGAATTAATTTTCAAGTCCTTTGGATACATTTATGGGTGGTTGCATAAAACGCTGTTGATCCACAGATCAAGATTGATCAGGAATTACGGGAAGATAATGTTCCATCAAATTGTACCCTGGATTAAAGAACACATTTCTTGAACCTACGAGAATGAATTATTAAACATCCATCAATGAAACGAAACCAGAAAATAAGAAAAACAAAGTATGTATGCGTTATTGCTTGATGAAATTAATACTATACACTTTGGCACAATAGACCTCGATGAATTTAAACATCAGAGTCTTGTTTGCAATAAAACTAATGACTAACATTTAGCTTTCAATTCCCAGTGTTAATTGTGTTTATATGGACATTTTCTGCTGCCAGTTACTTACTTTATTTCTTTGTCTTGTAGATCAAATTGTATACAAATGAGTACGGTTATGATATAAGACACGTCAGAAGATATAATAAACCAATTACGTTGATATTTACAGAAATTACAAAATATATAATTATTTCAAAGCTCCATATACATAGAAAATTGTGTAATACATATTAAGCCCTAAACACAATTATAATTATATAATGGCAACTGTAAAAAGAACAAATAACAGTACACATCTAAGTAGCGTAAAATACATAACATCTCATTTACGCACTACTTACTGATATCACTTTCCAAGTATTCATTAACTAAGTAGAGAGAGTATTTTATGAGTATTCTTTTTACTGCGTTTTTAAAATCTTCGATTTTGGATACATTTTTTATCTGTAAGGGAAGCTTATTGTATAACTTTACGGCTAGATTGACAGGGCTATTTTAAAAAATGTTTAGCCTATGTCTATTAACACATATTTTCGTTGTTTCGCGTATTATGTTCATGGATGAATGTATACTTGATTAGAACAGTAATATTAAAAAAAAACATACCAGGTATATGCATAAGTAGTTTCCGGTTTAACTAAGAGATGGCGCCAGCGAAAAGTTCGCAGCGTATTCATTTGACACATACGTCATTTTGTTCGTCTGACATTAAACTACAAATACACAAACAGTTGAGCGTGTTTGTTGTATCGTTCAGTGGTCATGTCGAAGTTTGTGCCTGAAAAAGAACATTTGCGGCACGCATTGCTTTTCTTATTTAATCAAAAGAAAAAGGCTGTTGAAAGTCATCGTGTGCTGGTAGAAACATATAATGAACACGCTCCATCGATTAGAACATGTGAGACATGGTTTCCACAATTCAAAAGGAGTGATTTCAATGTGAAAGACAGTGCGCGCTCTGGTAGACCACAAAAGTGCGAAAACGAGCAATTGCAGGTGTTATTGTAGGATGACCCAACTCAAACTCAACAGCAATTGGCAAAAGCATTAAATGTGTCACAAGAAACAATCAGCAGACGTTTACGAGCAATGGGGAAGATCAATAAACTGGGTAAATTTATTGATTTGAATGAACCTCAAATGGAAAATCGCAAAGTCACTTGTGAAATGCTGCTTCAACGCCACGAAAGAAAATCCTTTTTGTATCGAATTGTGACGGGTGACGAAAAATTGATTTATTTTGAAAACCCGAAGCGGAAAAAATCGTGGCTTTCACCTGGCGAAGCCGGTCCTTCAACACCAAGGCCAAATCGCTTCGACAAGAAGACCACGCTTTGTGTCAGGTGGGACCAAAGCGGTATTGTGTATTATGAACTCTTGAAGCCCGGCGAAACCGTTAATGCACAACGCTATCGCCAACAAATGATTAATTTAAATCACGCATTGATCGAAAGACGACCGGAATGGGCCCGAAGACATGGCAAAGTGATTGTGTTACACGACAATGCGCCGTTTCACACAGCGAAACCAGTGAAAGACACCTTGAAATCGCTTGGATAGGACATCCTTCCGCACCCGCCGTACTCCCCACACCTGGCGCCATCTGACTATCTTCAGGACATCCCGCTATCCTGCCAGGAGATCCTCCGGATATCCCTGGGACGTCATTTTGCTATGTGGGTTAGTACACCTCCCATTTCAATTTAATAAAAGTAAAGAAGTTTACGGTTAAAAATGTACAACGAACTTTATGAATGCAATATAGGTAGCAATTAGTGTTTTAAAAAACGAAAAAACTTAGAGCCGAAAAAAATGGCAAAAAAAAAACAGTTTTTCCAATTTTTCGTGCTACTTTGGAAAATAGCTTGTTTTTATTTTTACTATTACGGGGTCCCTGACAACATTTTAAGATCAATGGATTAGTTAAAATGTTAGTTGATGTTCAAAACAGATATTTAGAAAAGAAAATCCGCAATCTCTGACAAAGTTTTGAAGCATTATCTAAGTTTTCTGAGTCTGAGCCGAAGATGCCTAAGGCCCAGAAGTGAACACAACGTTTCTCTCATATACAAGGCTGCTAATGAGATATATTGCATTCCTAATGTAAATTGAAATATTTTTTTGTACATTTTTTTAACGTGATTTGGCTAAACCTAAACAACAAATGCATTAGGTGTGTTAAGCAGTGAATATTGGTGATGAAAAGGCAAAAAAAAAAAAAAAAATCAATAAAACCAGTTTTTTTTTTGCCTCGAGGAAAAAACAATTTTTCTTGTTTTTTCCCCCCAATATGTCCGTTTTTTTCCCGGCCTTTAAAACACTAGTAGCAATGCAATGCAGAAGATAGGCAGCAATGTGCGCGTGTTTCACAAGAAATTCCCCACGAAATTGAAAAATTGAACGTAGATGTTGCATCGTCTTTCAGCAAGGTTCTTGCTCTTCTAAACAATAACATTTGTACGCTTGGAGAAAGTGAAAATGATAAAAACGAACAGTTCAAAATATGTACAAGGGTGGAAGATAACGTGTGGAATAAAGTGGTTAAAACAATTGAATGAAACGGAACCAGTCAAGATGCTAGGCAAGAAAGAATAAAAAAAAAACATGCGTTGATCTTATTCCAGAGTGTTGCCCACTAGGAATAAATATTCTCAACGAACCGAACGGCCCGCATCCAATTTCACAAGTATCCCAAATTCAAATAGGTATGAAATCTTACAAGAGGGTCCAAATGAAAGCAAAATAGATGACAGGGACAAACTAAACAATACTGGGAAACCAATAAACAACCAAACCAATAAACAACCAAACCCGAAGTCAGTGTAAAATGAAAGGGAAAATTTTACTGCTAAGTGATAGTGATGGGCGTGATATAACATAAAAATTAGCAGAATGCATTAATAATTACAGTGTATTAGGCCTTACGAAACCGGGTATGCCACTTAGTAAAGTCACGGTGTCAGGCATTATACAGATAATATAGACAACGAATTACTTACATTATTAAATATCTATAATATGCGTGCATTAGTCAAAATAGCCACTAGGGTGACACCAAACAGAAAGTGCACTTGACCAAGTACTTGTAAATGCTAAAACTGTAAATAACAGCATGGAAAATGTGTTAAGTAGTGGATTCTCTGATTACTTCGGCCAAACTGTTAAAATACACAACGCAAACTCTACCAAACAAAATCCCACAAACAAGTCTTACCAGCGAAAGAGAATATTTAGCAATAAAAATAGCGAACTTTTTATAGGGTTGCCAACTATGGGAAATAGAATTACCGGCACAGCTAGCTTTCAGGGGTTGCATAAACCACAGGGGATAGAAACAGACTCCCCCAAAAAGCATAGAAGAGTAGAAGTGCAACTTCTTGTGCAGAAAAAAGACGTAATCGAAAACCAGGATTGGTGAACAATACCTAAAACACCACTTCCCACTGTAAATTATAAATATTATAAACTAGAATACCTCAACCTGAACAGCTCAAAACTTGACGCAGCTGATTAATATGATGTATTTTCCCAGAGAAAATCTAATACAAAGTAAACCATAATACCAGCTACTCAAAGACAATAAGTAGAGCCATATAATGTTGGCCTACTTAAAACATTATTACCAGAAAATTGAATAAAAAATGGGGCAATATTTAACATAAATTATGCAGAGGGATTGCAAAGAATTAACCCTCTTCTTTTCCTCAAATAGGAGTGGACAAATAAAAATAGAACATCCAACAGACCGGGAAAAGGCGAAGTGACAAATCTGAACTGGAAACTCGGATTCCAGATCTGAGTATCGTCTCTGGCAGAGGTTATGATAATTCATAAATAAAATAGCGGTCATCTGTAAGGTCGGTGAGACTTCTGTATCGGCCACAGATTTTAATGGCAAAATTGGTACAATTTCTAGCCCTACCGGTCAAATACCGGCTCGGCATCCTTTCCCCCTGAATAATGAAAAAATTAAATTAATAAGTTTCTACGAAAGAAGTTAATAAATGTTTAATGCTCTATCCTTCTCCAGCCTAGTTTAGTATTTCAGTTCTGACAGTTATATAAAAGCACTATCTGTAGGGTAATATTTTATATCACGTGCTGTTGTTCTAGATGTAAATTTAAAAAAAAAAGTGCTATACGCTAGACAAGTACATTAAGTAGTATCTCGTTAACAAGCGGTAATAGAATAAACGATTAAATTAAGGGCAGATGTTCTGTTATGAAAATAAAAGTTGACTCCGAGATTTTAATTTCTTTTATAGGTAGCCACAAAATCTCTATGAAAGCCACGAGTAAGAAGGTCAACTAATGTTCAGAAAATTACCGGTCGCCGGTGAAACCTTGGTACCGGTCACCAACCCAATAGAAAAAAAAAAATACTAAAATCTCCGGCGAGACCGTTAGAATACCGGCTGGTTGGCAACCCTAACTTTTGACCAACCTAAGAAAAAGGGATCATATGTATGAGGTAAATGATGTAAATGAGGCCTGGAATGCCTTCTTGGATATTTTCAAAAAACTATTTTTATATAGCCTTCCCGCTAAAAGAATGCAAGAACTTGGTTTGTAAGCAAAAACCCTGGATTACTACAGGTGTCAGGCAATCAAGGAAAAAAAAAATGAAAGCCTTACATAAGATTAAGAAATCCGGCAATAATACAGAAATATTCAACAGTCATTATAAAAAATATAAGCGTACATCTGGAAGCTACTCAAGGCAGCAAACTGCATGCACAACGAACAACAAATACGAAACTCAGAAAACAAGTCAAAAACTATGTGGAGTATTATAGGAAAAGAAATAAATGGGGAAGTTGTAAAGACAAACATCGAGCTTAAGCACGATAATGGAGTGATAAGAGACCCCATTAAAATAGCAAATAATTTTAATGAGTACTACTCAACTGTCTCAGGCCAGATTAGAAGGAACTGCAAAATAAAGAAACTAGCGAACGCAAGTAATAAGAAAACACATTTGGAATAACACAATATATTTAAGCCCAGTAACCTCCGAAGAAATAGTTACAATTATCAAAAGAATGAAAGGCGAAATAAATCAGCTAGTATAGACGAAATTCCCACCACAATATTAGAAAAAAGTACAAATACACATCGCGAAGCCTTTAACCCTTTTAGTAAATTTATCCATAATGCAAGGACAATTTCCTGACCGATAGAAACATGCAAAGGTCATTCCTATACTAAACATATGCGATAAAGGGAACCTCGAAAATTATAAACTTATCTCATTAGCAGAGGCGGCATTTGGGGGTGGCAACTGGGGCATCTGCACCAGGCCCCGCGTTCCGAGTTGATTTTTTTCTTACTCAATGATATAAAAGTTGATTTGTAAAAAAAGTTTACAAATAAACTAGTTTGTATAGTTTCCATGCGAAATGTAATGTCAAATGGAAATGAAGAAAGAAGCAAGGGGAAAAGATGCACCTTTTTTTTTTCATAAGAAGCCGTTGTTCATTAAAAAAGAGAATATTTAGTAATAAATTTAGGGTTAGGAATGAAAGGAAGAAGCGAGAGCAAGCATTTAGGGGGAAGTTGCTTACTGTTTTATTGGCTTTAGATATGGCAATATTCAGCTACGTTGAATGTGCACGAGAGATACTGGATAATAGAGAAAAGTGCGTAGGGGTATTTCTAGACCTAACGAGGGCGTTCGATCTCGTCCCCCACAACAAGCTTCTCGAGTAACTGCACGGGTATGAAATAAGAGGGCTAGCTAATAGTTAGTTTAAGGCTCAATCCAAATGATTTTCCCGCCTTTTTCGTTCTACGTCAATTATTCAAATTTCAAGAGGAAAACAGAAATTAAGTTTTATAGACCGAAGAGAGTTTCTTCCTTCAATAATGAGTAGAATTAGTTTGAATAAAATATTGATCGTAAACTCAGGATTCTGTGCAGGCACTTTTGGGACAGAATAATGTCCCAAAAGTGTATGCACACAATCCTGCAGTTACGACTAGCATTTAATAAATACTAATTGTATTCATTATTGAAGGAGGGAACGAACTTTGGTCCGTGAAAGTAATTTCTGTTTTCTTGTATTTGAATAATTGACGTAAAACGAAAAGGCCGGAAAAAACCACTTGGATTGAGCCTTAAATTATATTTGGAAAAGAGATTCCAAATAGATGAGGCAACTCATACGTACATTAGAAATAGTATATCTTACACTTCTAACCAAAAACCAATAAGATGTGGAGTGCCTCAAGGTTCAATTCGGGGATCTGTCATTTCCATATTGATCATAAATGACTTAACAGAATATTTAACTGCAACAAATCCCATACTGTTCGCAGACAATACTAGCATCATTATAACAGGTATCAATGACAATGAAGTTACCAACAATATGAATACATCAATCGATGAATTAACACACTGGTTTGCAGAAAACAGTTTAGTATTAAACGTAGAAAAAAAACACAAACAATAAATTTTAGTAATATTAAAAGTAAGTCACTAACTGCGCCGGCAATTCACATAAATAACAAATAAATTTTGTACGTACCCTCAGTAGGGCATTTGGTAATTGTGATTAATGAAAATCTAAAATGGGATAAGTACTTTCATGAATTAGGCAACAAGCTAAACTAAGTCTATTATGCTATAAAAATCATAAGAAACTTATCAAATCTAAGCACAGCAAAAATATTATATCACACATTATTTCACTCACTACTTTAGTAAAAAAATATTTTTGGGGGGAATTCAGGATACGGAAAAATAAAAAAAAAATCGTGCAAAACAGGGTCATGCGAATAATAACAGGCATGAAAATTAATGAATCGTGTAGACCAGTCTTTTGGGAACAGAGTATTTTACCACTACCCTCTTTGTATATTTACCATGTTTTAATATTTTTGAAGAGCAATTTCAAAGAATACTGTAAATGCATTAAAGAAATACATTCGTAAGACACGCGTAATAACCTCAACATAGAGATACCATCGCATAACAGCACTCTTCTAGAAGTTGGTTCAGAATATATGGGAACTCTTCTGTATAATAAACTTCCAGAAAAATTCGAAGATATAAATACGGCCCAAAAATTAAAAAAATATGTTACAAAACAATCCTTCTATTTAATAGAAGAATACATGAATCCGGGAACGTGACAATATTCTTTATACTCAAACATTCAGAAAATAGTTTCGCAACATACTGGTAAAAAGCATTTTATTCAACTTCAGAATATTTAGCTTGTGATATGAAATATTTAGGGATGAGACGAAATTGAGAGCATTATTATTGATATAATAATTATTACTGCACGTATATGATTAGTTCTAAGGTGACTTATATCATTGTGTCATTGCACAGCTTCTGTTTATAATACGTGCAACTATTACTTATGTTTTGTATCTGTGTATTTTGTATCTTTTTGTATATAACTTTGATTACTTGTGTACCTCTGTCTCAAGCATTGTTCTATTTCCACACTGTATAGCTATATTTTTGTATGCTGTGTAACTCATATGTTCTATACCGTTGTACTCAATGTACGGTCTGAAGAACTAAATAAATTATGATTATGGTTAACCTCTGTGAGGAAATGTTACAAGCAAGACGATTTTGTAATTCTCATCGGCGGATCAAACGACGTAGCTGATGACGACACTCAATATGCAATCTACAGCCTCCAACAATGCTTAGAGAATCTATCTGAAAGAAACGTTATAGTTTGCACAATCTCGCATCGCTATGATTTTATGCCACAATCAAGTGTAAATATGGAAGTGGAAGAAACAAATAAACAGATACAGATTCAGACTTATTATCCTTCTTTAAGACTGTTCTTTAACAACAATATTAGTTAACAGGCATAGAACTTGTCAATATAAAATATATAAGCTACAAATAAGAACAATACTGCATAAGAATAAAGACGGTTACTTGCAGTCACACCAGATACAATAATATATATAGGACTTTATAGGTACAATAATATAAGTATTTAAACATCAGATCAAATGTTTTTCACAAACTGTGTTCCTTATATTAATGTTAAAAATCACAGGACATGAACTCTTTAATATTATAAAGGAACCAGCATTTAATAGCGTACTCACAGTTTTCCTGAAGGTTTGATCTGATTTAATATGTTTTGCATATTCAGGCAGCTTATTATAAAATGTAATGCTTCTATGCATTATTGCCTTTGCATACAGCTGAGTTCGGTGTCTGATTACATACAATTTTTCATTGTTTCTGGTAAAATACCTGTGTTTTTGCAGTCAGTATCACAACGTGCACATTCTTGACTTTAATGATATAAAGAGACATCAATATACAAGACATGGGCAACACCCCAATAAACGTGGAAAGCTAAGAGGGAGCGAAAAGATACGTGATCTTGTAAAAGAAAATTCCAAAGGCGAACAAAATAGAGACATTTCCCACCCTTCAGCAAACCAAAAAAACATGAACATAACAAGTGTGAAATGCTAAAACAACAAGGAACTGTACACAAATTAGTGATTTGGTTAAAAGCACTAGCAGTGAAAAAGGTTATGATGATGTTAAAATCAGCCCGTATAATTCTAGGCTGAACACAAACGATGATAAAATTGATACCTTGAACACTACAGAGGAAGGAACAGAAGGTATGACGGCGGAAAAAGATTTCAAAGGTAATGTACAAATTATGTAAGTGCACATACAACTAGTGGGTAAAACGCAAATATTTCCAAATATGAGAAAGGCATCAACGAGCAATTGAGTGGAAATCGTAAAGCAATAAGAGAAAGAAAGTTTCCATCATACTTAAGAAATGATTTTTTATGGTAGAGGGTAGAGAAACAAAATGGGTCGATAGGCATGACGTATCTATATATATATTCCACCAAAGTGTTCAAAGTGTAAACATAGAAAAAGTGGTTAATGTTAGAAGTTCTGTTTGCCGGGGAATTGCCATCAGTACAGGTAATCTGCATCACTGAACACTGGTTGAAACCTCAATATATAAAGCACCTAAATTTCTGTAACTTTAACATCATATTAAGTTTTTGTAGATCAGATATGGAAAGAGGAGGGGTTTGTAGATTCGGCGTCCAAAGTATGGTTATTACAAGATTTCGGTACCCAAATATAGAAAAAAGAAACTTTGAATCAAGCATAATAGAGTTAGTAAAATATAATATCATAATTGTCTGCGTCTATAGAACTCCGGAGAGCGACTTAAAATTATTCTTAAAAAACCTGCACTAGGGTGGCACAAAACAGAAAGTGCACGCCGGCCGGCTGGTCTGCGGCGGTAGACCATCGGCTCGTAGGTCCCGGCAGAGGCATGGGTATGGATTTTAACAGCTAAAGGCAAATCGTGATGGGTCGAAGTCGAAAGTTACTAGACTGTCCGTATAAAAATAAAGTTTACCAAAGTTTTACAGAAAGTGCACTTGACCACTCGTAAGTGCTAAAATATCAAATAGAAGGATGGTAAATGTGTTAAGCTGTACTGCATTCTCTGATCACTTCGCCCAAACTGTTAAAATACACAACTTCAAATCTAACAAACAACTTTTACAGGGGAAAGAGAATATTTAGTAATAAAAACTGCGAACTTTTTACCAAACTTATTAGTAAGGAAACATGGGATCGTATGTTATGGGGTAAATGATGTAAATGAGGCCTGGAATGTGTTCCTGGAAATTTTCAAAAACTATTTTAAACTAGCCTTTCCCATAAAACAATTCAAGAACGTGGTTTGTAAGGAAAAACCCTGGATTACTACAGGTATCAAGTAATCTTAAAAAAAATAAAAAATAAATGAAAGCCTTACATAAGATTAAGAAATCCGGAAATAATACAGAAATATTCAACAGTTACTATAAAAATTATAAGCTCACATCTGGAAGCTACTCAAGGCAGTAAAGTGCATTCACAACGAACAACAAATACGAAAATCAGAAAGAATGTAAAAAAACCATGTGAAGTATTGTAAGAAAAGAAGTAAATGGGGACGCCATAACGACAAACATCGAGCTTATACACAATAATGAAGTAATAAAAGACCCCATATAAATAGCAAATCTCTTTAATGAATACTACTCAACTGCCTCAGACCAGATTAGAAGGAACTACAAAATGAACTAACTAGCGAACACCAGTAATAAGAAAATAAATTTGGAATAACACAATATATTTAAGCCCAGTAACCTCCGAAGAAATAGTTACAATTATCAAAAGAATGAAAAACAAATGGTCAGCTAGTATAGACGAAATTCCCAACGCAACATTAAATAAAGTACAAATACACATCGCGATACCTTTAACCCTTTTAATAAATTTATCCATAATTCAAGGACAATTTCCTGACCGTTTGAAACATTCAAAGGTCATACCTATACAAAAGAAACGCGATAAAAGGAACCTCGAAAATTATAGACCTATCTCATTACTTTCATCATTCTCCAAAATTCTTGAATCGGCAATGAACCAACAACTTACTACCTTCCTACAGAAATTTAAAGTAATAAACGAGGCACAAAATAGATTTTATAAAGGTAGGTCAACAGAAATGGCAATATTCAACTACGTTGAACGTGCACGAAAGATACTGGATAATACAGAAAAGTACATAGAGATATTTCTAGATCTAACGAAGGCGTTCGATCTCGTACCCCACAACAAGCTTCTCGAGAAACTACAGCTGTATGGAATACGAGTTCTAGGTAATAATTGGTTTAAATCATATCTGGAAAATATATTCCAAATAGTTGAGGTAACTCATACGTACATTAGAAACGGTATACCTTACATTTCTAATCAAAAACCAATAAGGTGTGGATTGTCGCAATGTTCAATTCTCGGAGCAATCATTTTCATATTGTACATAAATGACCAGAATATTTATCTGCAGCAAATCCCAGTGTTCGCAGACGATACTAGCATCATCATAACAGATAACAATGACGGCACCATCAATCGATGAATTAACAGACTGGTTTGCAGTAAACAGTTCATCATTGAACGTAGGGAAAACAAGCAATAAAATTTCATAATATTGAAAATAAGTCACCAAGTACGCCAGCAATTCACATAAAAACAAAGAAATTTTGTACGTACCCTCAGTAAAATTTTTGGGAATTGTGAATAATGAAAATATAAAATCGGATAAGTACTTTCATGAACTAGAAAACAAGATAAGTAAAGTCTGTTATGTTATAAAAATCATAAAAAATATATCAAATCTAAGGACAACAAAAATATTATATCACACGTTATTTCAGTCACTACTTCCGTATGAAATTATTTTTTGGGTAAATTCTGGAAACAGGAAAAAAAAATCCGTGCAAAAGAGAGTCATCCGAATAATAGCAGGCAATAAATTTAATGAATCGTGTAGACCAATCTTTAGGGAACAATATTTTACCACAGAGAAAGTTGCAATAAAGACGATTTATTTTCGTTCTGTTGACAATTACAGTAATCGTACAAAAGGGATTGTACAGCATGGTATAGAACACGTCACAAGGTACATGTCTATATTTACAATAATTGAACACAAAATATTTTACAAATCCATACAAAACAAAGCAAAAGAAAATCGTGTAAACAGAGAAACGATAACACACATTTTTTTACATCGAAATACATGGTGGCATTAATTTACAATTAGTAAATAATATATATATATATGTGTCTTCAAAAAAGGTGTTTACTTTCAATGGTACCAACTCTTTTTGGTAGGTGATTAAATAACATTGTACCTACGTAAATTGGGGATTTTAAAAATAATCTTGTGCGATGGGAGGGGAAAATATTTTATATTTCTTCCTCGTGTCATGGTTATGTAGATCCGAATGTAGTACTAACTCATGCAGATTGAATTTCATAAGCATTGGAATTTCGTACATATAAACGATTGGGACAGTAAGAAGCTTAAGATCGCGAAAAATGTTTTTTAGAATATAGATGTTATATATAAATATACAGGTTATTATTCTAAATGCATATTTGTAACAAGAGCGAACATTTCACTATTTGATTAATACAATTTTTCTGGTATTTGCGCATCACCACAGGGGAGTAGCCAAGAGCTCAAACTGCTGGCTTTCCATGCCTATGGTCACGAGTTCAAATCGTGTTTGGATCACTTCAATAGAGTGGTTCGGAGTCCACCAAGAAACTGTAGAGCCCTTCCTTAGTACACTTGCTCGTTTATGACCTTAATAACAATGTAATCACTCGTCAAGGTGCAGATGATCTTGGAAAATACAACGAAGTAATTACTTGCATTTTTTGCTTTCTTTTAATCAGAAATTAACGAATTTTAACACATAATACGGATAACAAAACCGTGGTGTATGTATGGTTCGTCTTCGTGTTTCAATTACAGTATTCATAAACTCATATCTCGAGGGGGCATTATGCTATACAATGGCTAAGTCTACCTTTCTATCGATATACCAAATTAGGCAAATTGTAATGGCAAATGAAGACATTTTTTATCGGTGGCGGCCGGTGGTTGTCTTCAGATACATAGAGTAGGGAGCCACAAAAAATTAGAGAAGGGTTTGGGCTTACGAAACGTACATGAAATTAAATGTATTGGGGCAAGGAAAATTTACAGGGGTTCAGCCTGCACTGGCTGCGGGCCTAGACTTTCATGTGAGAGAGTATTGGGTATCTAATCAGTCACAATCAATGGACGTAGAGTGTAATTATGTAACGTACACACAAAAGAAGAAGTGACCAGATTTTCAAATAAAGGGACGTTAAGTCAATAAGTTACGAATGTCGTAGCTATAGTATTGAGAATAGAATTTTATAGTTTGTCACAATTTTTCGTATCTAGAAATTTGTGTGACTCTTGTTGGTATTGTTAATATCAGTCCAACAAGCCTACAGCTTCTGACATTGATCGAAATTCTTCTGCCGAGTGGACTGAAGACACAGAGCTATTCTTTGTCAAGAAATGTGTAAATAGAACATAATTTCTCCACAGTTTGTTTTGGAAAATTCCAAAAGTAACTCAGAAATGTCTCTAGAGTAAACAGTGTGGTTGCCATAACGTGCCATGTGAATGTAAAGCGGGATTTTGCTTCGGAAGTAATCACATCGCATACTCCCTTTGCTTCCCTTAATGGATTGTGTTTGAATTTTCTCTTCCTCCATCTTCACTATCTTATTTATATATTGAATAATACCCTTTTTATGTTCAATAATATGGTTTCTCCACTTCCAGTCTAAATCAATATGGACCAAATTTTCAGTTCTAACTCAGCGTTTTACGATCGATATCGTTGTGTGGTCGATTTTTATTTGTCTTAATTCTTGCAGAAAAACGTAAATATTATTTGCAGCATTTTCTATTACATGCAGAGTACGGTATACTATTATATGAATAACTCAGGAATTAAAACAAATAGAAAAACAAATAGCACGGCGATAAGAAGAAAATTGAGTTAGAACTGAAAGTTGTGTCCAGACTGGATTAGGCTGGGAGTGGACATACGAGATTAAATATTTGCTCTTGCGTCTATGTCTCGACACTAAATAGTCACTCCAGTATCGTTGCGTAGAGCACGAGTGTCGCTTGTGAGATTCAGAATTCTGTGGTAATATTCAAAGGCAGGAACTCATACATGCTCTCTCTCTATCCCCACACACACTCTCTCTCTTTCTCTCACACAAACACACACAGAGTAGAGTAGAGACTGCCAGTAAATGAAGATCAGTAGCAGACGCCTTCAACCTGAGCACCACGAGTGGATGGAATGGAAAGCTAAGGAGGAGAAAAAAGAGAGTAGAAAACCTGGTAGTGATTTTAAGGTTGCAACAGCTTTCTGTCAATGGTATTAACATAGGACATGCTGTTCCAACAGCTGGCGAAGGGAGAGTCAATGTAGCGTGTTGGGCGTTCAGAGGTTTGCGAAAAAATTGCACACTCAAGATTAAACTGTGAATTTGTGAAGTTTTTTTCCTCTTCCTAAGAGGAGACTATGGCTTTTTTGAACACCGAGGGATACAATATTATTACATATTCTATATTTTAGAGTGATTGAAACAAAAATTAAATATTTTAAGAATGAGCTGTGTGTTGTGCTACGGTACAACACTGCCAAAGGCCGTTACTGATGTATATACAAGTAAAACACCTGTTTCTTTTATTTGTATAAAATTTTCCAATCGTATCAACTCTGATCTTACCCAGCTACCTTCGTAGTCCAAAGTTTTATATACTAGCGATGAGCATTAAAATAGTACAGTATAGCAACTGTTTGATCAATCAACGTGACTCTGTGTAGAGCCCCTTCCCTCTAGCTTGGCTTGGAAATGGAGAAAGTTGCTGTGTGCTTCGACGAAAATAACTGTGAAGTAAATGAGAACAAAAAGTGTAAAGATACATCACCGCAACTTAACTTTACCTAACCTCCACGTTCCCATGGTCAGTAATTTAAGATAATGTATGAAAAATGCAAGAAAACAATTATTAATAATAAATATAAATATATGAAAATATATGTTGAAAGAAAGAAAGAAGAAAAAGTGTTCTCCGAGGCGGGATTCGAACCCGGGATCTTTCATTCAAGAAGCCGAGGTCTTGACCAGTTGTCTACGTACCTGGTAAAGGTGGCTTTTAAACTGTATTTATAGCCCTTTTTATGCACGCGACATTTGTCCTTATGTCGTCGACGACAAATGTCGTTGTGGCTTGAGATACCTTTTTATGCACGCGACATCTGTCGTTCTTTCGAAAGTTGTGTCTCAGTGCCTCTTCGTAGAGAGGATGGATCCGTGTGTGATCTATTTTGTGTATCGATCCATTGCAGTGGAAAGGCGGAAAAAGGTGGGTGGTTGACCCCATTAATTCTGCAAGATTTGTAGACGGGACATTTGGCAACCTCTATGGAAAGTTGAGAGACAAGTTGTTTTCTTTTTTTTTGAGAATGTGAACAGCATTTTATGAACATTTCGCAAGTACCCGGGTGAGACTTTGGCATAACTCCTGGCCGCTACTTTCCCCATTCCTTCTTCACGTTGTTGCAATAAGAAAAGGCTTACGCATACTGACCAAATTATTGTTACCTTTTACCGTAAAATTTGAACGAATCTTCTGGAAATTTCAAAATCGAAAACAAATTTACAAAACTTCCCACTCCTTGTAATTCATGTATTACAAGTTAGTGAGAAATGAAAAAAAATAAAAAAAATAGTAAAAACCGTCAAGGCATGTTTACAAATCCTGCATGAAGGATATTTGTCAAATTGTGTAAGTT
This sequence comes from Lepisma saccharinum, assembly GCA_022664845.1. NCBI lineage: Eukaryota > Metazoa > Arthropoda > Insecta > Zygentoma > Lepismatidae > Lepisma > Lepisma saccharinum. Next base: position 21,610 of record JAGDQP010002069.1, on the reverse strand, counting down.
ATACGTGATAAAATAAAAATATTTTGGTATATACTTTAATGAATGAATTTTTAACTTTATTTAAAGGCCTTTAGGAAATTTTGACTCAGGCCGTAGTCGATGATGAGATGAACTGGTGGAATAGAAAGTGGGAGGAAAACTTATTACTCTTGTCTGATATTAAATGCATGAAAGGCCATACCCCTTCCCTGTGCGGGTGTCTCCCCCAAATTCGTGACAACACCACTCAACTTTAAAATTTATGCGGTGAAACATCGACAGAAACCGTGCAAAACTCCACTCACCCCCACCCCCTTACTCAGTTCAGACTTTACACCTGCAAACTGAAAATCCCGGTGAAATCGCTGCCTAGATCACCCACATCGTTTTGTGCTAATGAAAGTGTAAGGAAAATATAACCAAAGATTTTAGGTACATAAGATTCTTTGGGGTGTTGATGTAAAACAGAACTTATTCTTTTATCCACTATGTTTTGACTTTCTTTACAAGAGAGAACGCCAATAGACCTATATAGTTGGCCTTGAAACAGTCTTCTAGCAGAAACAAGGTAGTTCCTTATCTCCGCTTCTACTCACAGTTGGCAGGTGTCGACACCAATTCTAGAGTATGGGCAAGGATGCTAGAAGGAGTAGGCCAGAACCTGAGCTGAAGTAATGATCCCGGTTTTTGCCTGCTGGCTTACGGAAAGGTCTGGGAAAATATCAGTGGGGATGGTCGACCTCTGTTAACGAACCGAAATCCTTCCGAATGGAAAATAAACTCCCTAGGAATTGTGGTATGGCCATTCGGTGCGAGAACATCGCTCTTGCCTCATTTTCAAGTACCCACGTCTTAATTTATTCAACACTGAAGAGTTCGTTTTCAGCCCCCCGAGCTAACTGGGATTCAAATGCCCCGTTGAAAAAAATTCTGCGGGTTTGTCACCATATCTGGGATAATAAATGTCCTCAATTCACTAATATTGCAGGATTGTGCTTTTGATTCCATCATTGCTCTTGCAGTTTTCATTTCGGTTTCATAAAAAGACAATCCGAAAACGGGACGACTATACTTCAAAAGAACAAACGAAGTACTTCTTTATAATGAAAGAGTGCAAAAATTTTCGATTTTTTGTTTTTTGGAAATTCCGTCTCTATTCCTCGTTCTAAATTTATTTGTGACTATGTCCATTTCGCGGAGAAATCTTCCAATGCGTATCAAAATTCTTTCCGTTCGATTCTAGAAGCTTCAATTAGAAAAGCGACAGCTTGTTTCTTCTTTAATTTCGTATCCTAGTAGGTTGAAAGGAAATATTTTCTTCGCTTTCAAACTTCGCATACGCGATCATACAACATTTAAATTGTTCCACTCTTTTTCAGCAAGAGCACTTAGTCCCGGCTTCGCCTATCGTCATAACATTTTTCTGAAAGCATTTACTGAGAGGAGGGTTGTCTTACGAACAAGACGAAAGCAAACATATAATGAATTCAGTATTTTGGGGGAATTTAAAATTCCCTACAGAACAGACAAGTATTAGATTTAAAAAAAATGATATGAACGCAGACATCTAACAGACCTTCAGTGGACAACTATTTGTAGTCCCATGGACATCCGAAGAGTATCCAGTGAATATAACATCATACCTACGATGGACAGGATAAGTTGGCCCAATGTATTGTTTATATGCAACGAGATTACTCTTGTTAAATTTGTTGTTTGCTCATTAAACAACAACACAGTCTTGGGCCAATTTACCCCATCTTATCAGAACCACCGTAGTGCCGTAAATTTGAATTTTACATAAAGCCTATAGGCAACTTTGAATCAGATGAAGAAAATGGGAGCAAACGGGGAACTCAGAGAAAAGGCGCGCACAAGGTGTTTGTATACAACGAAACCTACATGCGACGAGCAGAAATCGAACCGTGTGTGACGTGTTGTCAACCAAACGATACCGATAATTTTAAGTACCTAATCATTGCCACACCATTATATTGACATTTGTTATACTTGATATAACTATTTGTGTCGGATTTCTCAAACCTTATTAGTTATTACCGTCAGTTCTCTTATACAGATTGGTCGAAAATAAAGCTATTAAGTTTGCATTAATTCTTTTCGATGTGTCCTAGAATGCTAAACAGGATTGTTTACGTGCGATCGACGAAAAATTAAGATTAAAGCATGAAGAAACGAATTATCTTGACAAACCTAACCAAAACAGTTGGAGGAAAGTTATCTGCGCGCTATAACACACGTTGAAGCTGTTCAAATTCGGAAAATATTGACATATCACGAAGAATATAAATTTTCTAAGGTGGAATATCAAGATAAAAACAACCACGTTATTCATTTAACACTTAATTTGAAAACGACTCTCACGAAAAGGCAGCAGAGATAATTAAATCAAACTTGTGGTGATCTAAACGCACAGTAGAACATTCAGGTAGTATTTTTATTACAATAAAGGAATCTGCTAAAGCAGATTTCGGAAACACTTTCTTTTCTTTCTCTGCATTATTTATCAAACGATATCAAGCCTTGTTATCAAGCAGACCCACACGTTCATTAAATCAAGGGCCACCATATTAAGATGGAAGTAATCAGCAGACGGCTTTCATTGAACTACACGTATGAGAGTATAGTCGTCTCAAAAGATAAACCAACTTTTCCCTCGAAGGCTTCTAAGTGGTTCTCCGCCTTCCTTCCCTCATGCTGTGAGATTCCGCGGTAAAGTACCCTCTACTTAGCAGTGTAACCAACCCCGTTGCGATTATCGTAGAAGTCTAGCACACAGTTTCTTACTTGTTGAAAAATTATGAAAGATGTACAGTTCGTTTTTGTACACTATTTTCGGTAATGCAGCAGTCTCAACCTAATATTCAGTAATTTATAAGAGTATATATATGTAATATATATATATTACATAATCGATACCCTATTTTAACACTCAGAGCCACCGTCTCGTGTGCAGAAATGGCGTGGATCAAATAATAGGTGGCCCATAACCAACACCGACCCACCTAGCGCTTTCTTAACCCACGATATACCGTAATTCAATCTTGAACCACCGTCCATAGTGACCCATGCTTGAGCCACGACCCACCATCCAGAACGACCAATTGGTCCCTCAACGCACTGGAAGTCTCTCTTGGCCCATGAACAATAGAATCCCCAGGTCATGAGATCGGCGAAGTTCGCATCACGACGCTGGGTCTACGCTGAAAATCAAGTCCACGAAGCCCAGCTTATGAGTGCGCTAATCACTAGCCTACTGGCAGACCCCTATTATTATTATTAAATATAAGATAAACTATGGCTCTTTGGTTCGTTGTTTGTTTCTCTGTGTCATTGGTGTGCAACACTATAAGGGAGTAGCAGGTCATACCACCTGGAGAGAATGACAAGACTACATTTCTTTGATGTGGTTAAAAGAACTTGAATGCCTGCAGAGTCGCGCGTGGCTAGAAAAGTTGGTTTAGCTTTTGAGACGACTATACTTAGCTTTTTTCTACTGCCAAGAACTGATAGCAAAAATGGATGGAAATCAATTATACAAGCGGTGCACAGCTCTTTTGTTCATTAATATGTCAATTAGACTTCGTAACAAAATATTTGTTATCTTGTCGAGAAATGAAAAACGAAAAAGGGCTTGGCTCCGTGCAGTGCGAAGAGATGTAAATAGTCAACGCTGTCTAAGCTCAAGTTGCCCGTATTCATTATCTATTGAACGTAGGTTTAAATTCGAATCAATCCTGAATCTTATTAACAATCGCAATATCCCACATTCACAGCTCATTGAGCCTTGTTTAAACTGCCAAGGTTGGCGACTGCTTCAAGATATTTTACTCGGAACTGTGAAGAAAAGAAAAATTAAGCACACGCATTACTTCATGTAGTTTCTAATATATAAGGTGGTATAACTAGTTTTTTAAAGGCCGAAAAAAACAGGAAAAATCGTTTTTTTCCCACGAGGCACCTGGTTTTATTGACAAAATCGTTTTTTTTATCTTCATCAGCAATATTCACTACTTAACACACCTAATGCATTTGCTGTTTAGGTTTAGTACAATTAAATGTTCTTACGTTAAAAAAAGTACAAAAAAGTTTCAATTTACATTAGGAATGCAATATATCTTGTTAGCACCCTTCTACATGACAGACACCTTCTGTTCACTTCTGGCCTTTAGGAAATCTTTTCCAAAGCAGCACGAAAATTTTAAAAAAAGTTTCTTTTTCCTGGCGCTCAATTTTTCCGTTTTTTTAAAAACACTAGGAAAAAACACATTTCAGCAAATTTAAGTACACAGAGAATTACAAATACGAAATTCTGACATGAGATATACAGTATGCCAATTTGCGATATATTTATCAGTATTTGATGAACACATCGCGTCTCCTGTTTCTTTTCACAGTGGGCTTTATGGCATTGACCTCTCTTAGGCCGCTTTAGACGATACAATTTCTCGTACGACGAATCTTACTGAAAGCAGTGTGCCAGCGTAAAAAGAAAAAAAGTTGTGGATTTATACCATAGCATCTTGCCCTATTGTAGCATTCTTGCTTTCACACTCTGGCACTACTGCTAATCGTAAGATTCATCGTAGCATAAATGCTGTCGTCTAAAGCGGCCTTAAACTATGTCTAGGAGTTTGAAGAGCGGGACCCTGGCATGAATATATTTAATAAATCATAATATATAGGAAAAAGTCCTATATGAGGAAAAATATATAATTTTAAATAATTGGATAAAAATTACTATTCAGTTCCATAAAAATAAAAACAAACATATTTTTCATAGAATTCAATCACCCTTCCGTGAAAGTTTAAAAACTTGAAAACAAGAAACAAATACAATGACAAAACGTCAAACCTGACACAAAATACTGAAAAGTAAGCCATTGCAAATTGAAACAGTGCAATTTCTTTCATTTCAGCTATTTCTGTTATGAAAAGGTATTTATTGAAATGCAGATGATCCGACTTTAAAGAGGGATATGTTATGTTTTAACGTTCTGAGCCTATCACCGGAAAGTGATCATGACAAAGTGTCCAGCAGTATATTTTGCTCTAAATCTAAACTAGTGTGGCAAGTCTTGTTTTGAACGTTTATATCAATAGAAAAATCTTGTGCCAAGAGCAGTTAATCCAATTAAATTACTCCTTTTATGCATCTATAGCACAAGCAGAGCAGGGTGCTGAACATGTGCTAATAATTTTGTTTATGCGGACCATAAATCTAAATTTTCAATCATGCTAATTAAAATCAACTATACTTTAGGCACTACATGAGTTTCATTTAGCAAATCAGAAAAAATCTCACCTAGAAATCTTCCATTTATACCAGTACGCGATATTTAAGAATTATGATAGAGTAGAAAGTGAAACATTCTCAATGTCAGATTAGCATATAAATGAGTAATAAAACATATAAAAATGTCACTGTGAGTACTTGGCAAATCTAATACCACACAATTAAATCTTTAAATGACACAACCGTTCAATACCTTGAACCCTTGTCGCTCATGATTGAATAATAATTTCATATTGTTTACTATAAGTTTTAAGCATCATAGTTTAATAAATTGACTTTCAGATAGGCGTATATACCAACCTGATTGGTTTCAGCATATATTCCGTAATTTGTTAAGCATAACTAGTATCTGTATACAGCGTATACCATAATTTATCTCCCATTAAAACCAAACTATACTTCTTCTATCACATTCAGAAAATGTACTTGATTTCCTGTCTTCACTTACTAACTTGGACGGTCTGGATCGAATGCTAAATACTATAAAAATGAGGGACCTGACTTCCTCGTCGAAAAGACAATAAGGTATCTATTTATGTGTTTTCAAATGCCTCCGAAGATGTGCGTTACATGTGTATGTATTATGACAGTGATTGCATTTGAAGGGTCTGTCGTTAGTGTGGCTTCGGGAATGATATAAAAGCGAAGTCTTGGAATTAAACTTCCGACCGCAATCTTCACATTTGAATGGGCAATTTCCTGTATGGATGCGCAAATGTGTGACCCACTTGTTCTTACTTACAAACCCCTTTTGACAGAAGTCACATGAGAAGCGAAGCTCTTTGGTGTGTTTTTGTTTGATGTGTAGCTGAAGAGTACTTTCCTGACCGAAACAGTTTGAACATAAATTACATTTATAAGGCTTTTCACCTGAATGGATTCGGTAATGGTTGATCAAGTGGGATCGACGCTTGAAGGCAAAGTCACATACGTCACAGTTGTACGGTCTCTCGACGGAATGATACTTTTTGTGGCTCTTCAACCCATTGTGTGTGGGAAACGTTCTATCACATTCTGGACAGGAATATGATTTCTCCTTAGTATGTATGTTCATGTGGTCTACCAGATAACGTCGCGAGGCGAAAGTTTTGCTGCAAAATCCACAACTGTGTAATTTTACCCCACCATGTGTTTTTTCATGTACCTTAAGAACTGATTTATACATAAATGATTTTTCACATACGAGACAGGGGTAAGGTTTGTCATATTTATGTGTTTTCTCATGCATTCCCAAATTGGCAAACATCTTCCCACAATGCTTACAACAACGTTTATTCTCATTTGTATGAATCTTTATGTGCGTTCGCAGTCCCTTTTTGGACTTGAAACCCTTTTGGCATAACATACAGTGGTGTAACATCTGGTTATGTGTTTGTAAATGGCTAACGAGACTCATTCGGGTTCTGAATATCTTTAAACAAAGGTCACATTGGTAAGAGTATGATCGTGTTTTATCGTGAGCTAACAGATGGCGAAACAAAATTCTTTCCAACGTGAACTTCCGTCCACATTGCCAGCAACCAAAGGGGTTAGGATTCTTTTCAGTCTGCTGGCTTTGATGTTCAGCTGTATTGCGTAAGACGATGTCTCGAAGTTTCTTTTCTTCAAGGATATCCTTTAATACGCTGATAGGTTGTGCTGGTCGTACTACATTTCGACTGTGTCTCCTTTGGTATGGATTTTTAGCATCCTGCAAGTTCGGATGGTTTTCAACACTGATTCCCGAAAACTGGCTGTCATTGGAATGAACTGAGTGGTCGTTATATTTCTGTTTAGTGTTTCGCTTCTGTCTGAAAAGAAAATTGAACAATATTAATATTCTTTTTAATGTAGTAAGGTGTAACAATAGACCTAGTAAGGCAGAAGTACATGCAGCAATGTTTTCATTTTATACTAATCAGAACTCGATGAAAAATGAAACTCGGGATAATTATTTCGTATGTGAACTGCAGTAATGCAACACAAGAGTATTTTATATTCTTAAAAATTCTATATTTTGAAAAGCCATTAAAACAGTGGAAAAACCGACACTGATTTTGTTCTTCTGAAAAGTTTGTAAAATTGCTTACGTCTGTATGTTTAACCGGCGAAAGTTAAACACACTGCAGTAAGCTTCATCAGCCTGAGCGAAAGATGCCTAAAGACCATAACTACAATTGAATTGGAATTTAAACTAGTGTCCAAGGAAAGCGGACTCTAGTGTTCGACGTAATCACAAGAACAGTGTTGCTGAACGCGAATGTTAACCTTATCCAAACAAATCAAGTGTAAAAAATTGAATTGGAAAGGTGAATACAAGATAGTCTATTAGTTTTCTGAGTAGCCCCACAGAATTTTAGTTTTAAGCCCTTAAGACAGCTGGGCTAACCAGTCAAAAAAAATTGACGTTTTGTGAACAATTCCTGTGATTCCGCTCGTGTTGTCGGAAGTTCTTTCCGCTTGAACAGATAAATATAGTTATTAGATACTTTTTAAAGTACCAAAATGCAGATGCTACGAAGGCCTTGCGGGCACTAGGAACAGCGTAAGAGAATGTAAAGTCGAATAATGTATCCCATAAAGCATTATACGAAAATTGCAGACAAGCAATGCATTGTGGAGAAACTTCCAAAAAGCACCAGTTGTCGATAATCCGACTTACCATTAAACCTTGTAACATTAAAATTACTTTTCTCATTTAAGACTCTGATCCGTGATTGTAAGAATGTTTTCATCGACTGGAATCCTTATAATACGGATCCCCAATAGTACAGTTGCCAGTTTCGACATGTTCTCAATTTCTATAGGTTGCTAAGTGCGGGATTTCTTGACCCGATCGCAGATGATTTTGGATGGTTTGATTGAGTGCAGGCTAGGTTAATGTATCAATTTCTGACAGTAGATTATTCCCCATTACTAGTGCTTAATACTTCAGTCGATAGGAACATCTTTGGTGCTCAGAGGAATGGATCAGCCAATATCTTGTAGCAGAAGAATCTGAACGAAAGCAGCAAACTTAAAACAGTGAATTTTCTTAAAGAATGGGACAATAGAAGGTAAAGTAATAAACTTCAGCTACCTTTGCAATTGCAGACTAAAAAATGTAAAATACAATACACAAGAAAAAACGAAGATATTTATTCCCTACATAACTTTTACTATGGACAACAAAAATAAACTATTGAAATATGAAAATATGATATTCATCCAGTCCTTTGAAATGAAGATCGCACCACATTAATAGTACTGATCGTTAATCATGTAAAGGCTAACGTTTTGGTGGCTATCTGTAAGGAATGTTACTAATGTAGAATGGTCGAAGATAGCCTAGACAAATTGTAGTTGAACATAGAAATAATTGTAATACATTTGTTAATGGTTTCTTATGTAAAATTTACTGAAAAAACGATGGCGATAAAATTCTACTTGTCTGCGAGCGGGTTTACGGCTGCTATGTCGACTTTTGAATATGTCATGCGTACACAACAAACTGGTGTTTTGAAATCTATCTTTGAAAACACGCATGATTATGTTTTATTCGCTTATTATTTTTAACAGTAAATTGTTCTATTTACAGCAAGAAAATAATATACGAGACACAATATGGTGAATTGTCAATATGACCGCTGCTCGAAAGCGATAAAATCGTGCATTGGATTGTTTCCTCTTGAGTGTTATTTTTTAATAAACTTTTACTGAATATATACCGTTCGCGTCCATTCAAACCGTCCTATCTTATTTACTATCATAATTTCAGATGAAATTCCAACACGAAATTAACTAAATTTTAAAATATAAAACAACATTAAGGAGCTAATTATCTATACGTATCTGGGGATGGAAATTGTGTCACGGAAGTTTTGACACCACAGAAGGCAAACATCGGAGCCTGGTTATTTATTAAAATTTATCAAATAAGGTTGCACCACATTACAATGCTTTACCTTCCAATCGGCGTGCAAAAGACAGAGAATAAAGTGTACAAGTGCTTGCACAGACTATATAGTCATCAGCTGGTGTAATCATATGGACGTTGACATGGATGGTAGTGATACAATAGAGTGAAAATATATTTGTGTATATTCAAGATTTTAAAGAAGAAAATAGAAAGTTCAAAAGTAATTAATTCATAATATTGAGTTCGGCAGAGTCTGCTCATTCACAAGGCGCATCCCCTGGTGGTGATAAGGGAGTGCCGACTTGATATGGTGGGTACCAAAAATATTCAGGTGCGAATCAAAAACAGTACTTCTGCCTTGTAGCTAATACAGGTATCTGCAAAGGCTAAGGAAGAGAACCCCGATCAAAAAATATCATGAAGGTATCCAGCTTCACCATTACCACCCTGAAGCTGACATCAACAAGCCTTGGAGATAGAGGCAGACATTTTTGGCATTTGCCTATGCTGCGAGGTACACCGCTAAACAATATCAAGAAATAGTAAAAAATAGTTCTAGGAATTCTCCTGTTGTAAAATATTCCGAAGATAAACTAGTTCCTCATTCGGATTTCCCGACGGGGACTGCTTCAAGGAGCTCCACGAACAGGAGTATGAATGATGAAATAAGAACATGGAACGTACGAACACTATAAAAAGCAGTCATTATTCAGACGATAGTACTTGAGACTGAGAAGTAGAAGATGGACATAAGCATCAATATAAGAAGTCTAGTAGGAGGGTCAATATAGAACTCGGCAAGGAAAATACACTTTCTACTACGGGGAACTTAGTCACACCATTTTGGAACTGAGTTCCTCAATAAGAACAGTACTCTTCCGGGGGCAAGGAATATAGCGTTTGTGAACGAAGAGCTACATTACGATACGTACTCCATGGTTCTAAAGCTACGGTTGACACACGTCCGGTATAACCGAAGAATCAAGCAATCATTTGCTTGGCAGCGCTCCTCGAACGAACAATATTTGTTTCGGCTTATTTTGAAACACCCAAAGACTGGATTCCCGTTTAATTTTGGGTTCGCACGAATAAATGCAAGTTTCGTCTTCTGTAATGATGTAGTACACCAAATTTGACTTACCTCGCAGTTGAAGTTCTTAAGCATTTCTTTACATAATTTCAGATGGGCCTGTTTTTGAGTTTCGCACAAGTTGTGTGGGATCCAACGGTTTGAAAGTTCCCGTACGTTCAGGTAACCATGCAAAATTGTATGTATTGCTTTCAAGTCAATGTTCAAGGATATATGAATCTCACGTTAGGCCCTATGTCCCGCGCCGATCTCTTACGATCTTGTCACACCCAGCATCAACATTACCGGCAACAACAGACGTGGATGAACGACCATCACGAAATTCAATAGTAAAAAATGTGCGACCACGCTGGAATCCGGAAAACCAATTGTACAAAGTTTTAGAGGGCCTTCATCCTCAAAGCCAAATTAAGTCACTCGATGTATCGTTTCGGTGATAAACTACTTTTGTAATCATAAAAAATCAATTGCCGAAAGTTTTCATGCGAAATTTGTATCTCTCAGACAAACTTTTTCTTCAAACTGTGAAAAAGAAATGCATAGGCGTAAACAAACAAAGGATAATTTAAGCATAGAAAGGACTTTTCTTTCCAGCTTTATAAAAGAGGAACACTAGCGACACTGTTGGTAGTATTTTGCAGAAACATGTCCAGCAACATTCGTATTAAATACCCTTCTTATAACAGTACGAAACTACATGTTACGACACTGATGATAATAATCTACCAAACACAATATTATTTTGTTGTTCCTTGGTTTGCTAGATTCATAAAAAAAAACCTGCAATAATATTACTTCATCCCTTAAAATTACACAGCGTGTCAAATAAGGCAAAATTTCTGCGAAACTTTTTCTAAACTGATTCAGTTAATCCATATAAAAATTTTAAACCTAAGGTGATATACACGATCGAGCGTTATCAACTGGTTAATACTGTGGCATAGAAACTTAATTTTAATAACATTAACCAATTATCAATAACAACCACAATGCTGTTAGAAATGCATTTCCTATCACGTTAAAATATGAAAATATCGTATATTCTATAGAGGAAGCTTTTTATACAAAAGATTTCATCACTGTTGCTACATAATCTAAATTAAATTATCTCAATAATCTAAGACTTAGGAATCCGTCATTTTCAAATAAGTTGACGAACTTCTGCTTTTATTAGTCAACCATTGACGAGAATGATTACTTATCTGCCATTAAGCTGGTTTTCAATACGGTGATTAGCCAAAGTGAAGCTGTGGAAGTCTACTGCTGAATTCTGCAACCAAATTTGTCTAATAAAATATATAAAATCAGAAACAAGCACAAATTAGTTCTCCACTAAAAAACAGTTTGATTTGATGCTGATAACACCATTGAATATCCACCTGTTCAACTCGCATTGAAAATTGTATCAAGGAATTACGCTTTAAATAACAGGTAATCTTCCAACAGTAGCTGGAAAGGCAGAAACTCAAAAGTATTATTACCACGGATTAACATTTTCTCTGTGTTCAAAGGGTGGTTTCAATGAAAATATAATATATTTTAACAACCCCGCCTTCAATTCAGGGATATTATATTTCTAAAAAAGATATTATACGAAACAAATTATTCAAACGCGATATTCTTTAGAAAGTTTGAACTAACAAATTAATGTACGGCGCAAGAGATTCAGATACTTCCTTTTAGACTTTAATACAATCACAGATACTCCATTCAAAACAATTTCGCGACTCAGTCAACGGCTTTGGGTTTAATTCCAATCAATGCATATTCTTTCGGCGTTACGCTAATACGACGCGATCTCTCATCACAAGCGATTTTTCAGAGTTATCCCAGTTCGGCCTTATTATTTTTCAATATCATTCCGTGACTCCGACAAAACACCACTTCCGTAGACAAGGAAACATTGAAACAAAAACCTAAAAATACAGGAATGACCAAAACTGCATGTATGAAGAATAAAACATACCTGAATGAAGAAACAGCAGTCTGAAAGTCTTGTCGAGGATTAAATATGCTTCCAGTGGGACATTCGACCTTCACGTCGATTGACTTCCCATGTGAATCCTCCTCCTCATCTCTCAAAGCAATTGAAAAGAGTTTAAAATATTTTTTGTCTTCATCTTTTACTTCAACACTTAAAGGATCAACATCCCCTGAAGAGGCGATTTCATCTTGATACTGGTTTTCCTCAAACTTTACTTCACGCAAAAATTTGGAGTCAAATATGTTGCAACTAGGTACTGTGTTTTCGGAAGTCTTTGTTATTTTTTCTGCCTGTTGATGCATAGTGTTCGGCTCTTCTAGAAAAAGGCGTGTCATCTTCTGTATTACTTTTCAGGTCTGCTTCCTCTCTTTCCTTTATTCATGATCAAATAGAAATTTGATTTTGGGATGGAATTCTACACCATTTTTATAAAATCCACCTGCAAAACAGCACGTGATAATGGATTTTAAAACAAACAAGCAGTATTTAATTAGACTTATAATAACTGTGTTGAAATTAATCGTATATTAGAAAAATAACTTTATGAAAGGGTTTATGCATTCAATCAAAGTTAACAAGACTCAGCATATCAAAATTCAATTCCGTTCTCCACAAAATTATGTTCTTTTTAAATCGCTTGAAAACACCATTCAAAGCCCGTACAGCATACAGAAGTGTCAGAATTACCTTTCCATACATAAGAGTTACCAGGCGTCCTCCCTTTCATCTTCTCCTGCTGTATTTTCTCATTATCCCGTCTCCTTTTTTCCCTTCCTTCTGCTGAAATCCGAAGGAGCCAAGTGAGGGAATATTTGGAAGGACACCATAAAGAGTACACTTTGGAAATAAAGAGACATATTTGAAAAAGCACGAGTAATTAGAAACGCAAAAAAGTGAGCTGTTGTACTCGTTTTGCAAGATGCTTTGCTGGCGTGAAATTCCCCTCCCATTTGCTCTAGATGTATTGTACGGTACGCATTTATAAGACAATGGTATACATAATCATATTTAAGGACGACCATTAAGGGAAAAAGGGGGCGAAGCCCCTCCTCCCCAAACCGGAGAAAATTATATTAATATTGTACAAAATGAAAGGATAATGTCAGTCAAAACAAAAATAGCAGTATGTGTATGTGCGCTGTCCTTGCCCCCTCTAATACTCACAGCATGGGCGCTCTTGGTCATATTCCTTATTTATTCATTACTTGTACAGATCAGTGAACAGTTCTTTCATTACAATTGCAATTCTTACCGTTCTTCTCTTCGAAAAGTTTTCCAGGGAACAGCTACACAAAAATATTTCAGTGTTATCTGTAAGTTCTATTATTATCGTGATAAATCAACGAAAAGTTTTCGATGCGTTCAAAATGCAGTACAAAAGAAATGATACTATAGAAATTATCAACAATGTGATGCGTGCAATATATTGCTGTAATGTTTACAGAGTTTATATACTGCTGTAATGTAATGTTTACATATTATTTGAAATCAATTTTATGACATTTACTATTCCTCAATAAAACATTTTGTATAGTGTGTTAAGCAAATAATATGAACAAGATGAATAGTCCTAAGTATCTGCATATCCTGTTTTAATAGCGGAATAAAGCTGCAACTGACATTATTAATGTACATTGTCTCGTGGCTACGCTCGTGAAATTCTGTAAAGCACGAAGCGGCCATAGTTCATTTGGTAGAGGGCAGGGATTCCGCCAGTACTTTCAGTTTGGGGGTTGTAAAGTCAGGGATGGGTCATACACGGTTTCTATGGATTTTTGACCGTATAAATTTTAGAGTATTCTCGAAACTTTGGGGGTCCACAGTTGCTCTGGCACAATCACTGGTAGAGTGTTGGATTCGCATTTTGCAGGTCCTAATTTCGATACCAGCGACCATTCTGATAGGGGTTTCCAGCAATTTTGTTTAGTCACATCAGACAAATGCCTGATGGTACCTTCAACTTAGGCTGTGATCGGCTCCTTCCCATCCTGACAGGTTCTCCGCAATTTTTCCTCAGTCACAGCAAGGAAATGCCTGGATGGTATCTTCAACTTAGGCCCTGTTCCCCTACCCTGACCCAGCCTGAGCCTTAGATGCCTGAAAGTCATAACGTTCAAGTTGTAATCACGTGGGCGACAACCCACACAGATTTTCGAGGGTTTCCCTCTTTAATGGGCGAATAGCGGAATGGCATGTAAGATCTTGACCACAATCTTTGACATTCTTTCCTTTACCATATGCCGGGCCAATTCAAAGATACTTAAATTTATACTTGAATTCAATTCAACAAGAGGAAATCCAACGCGACATTAAAATACAGCAATATATCAGATCATTTATTGTAGTATTTTTCTACCTTTTGCACAAGAGCTGAGGAGAATGGAGCATCATTTACAGCGTCTACTAACAGTAGTGCTTTAAGACAAAACTTATTTTGATTTTGCAACTATCTTTCACCACAACGCAATAAGACGCTTACCTTAAGCAGATCTGAAATAATTTGTTCCCCTGCAAATTTCCTTATTTAAAACAAATGTTGATGCAAGTAACAGCTGCATAACGCGTGCCATGCATTTTATTGAACAGAATCTCCCAAATACTTCGAAGGAATAAACAAACAAAGAAAGGAACGACTAACTCCACTGATACAATGGAAGGAACAACAGGAGACAAGATGCAAATCGCGCAAGACTGTCCTCCCTACACCACGGCTTTTCACTTCCACGCTTTTAGGCGCAATTGGGTTTTTCACCCGTCAATTCATAGGTGGCACTAGTTTCCACATGAAACAATTGACAGCTACACAGATGGATGCCCCGAAGGATGCACCCGATGTATCTTTCGTCAAAGGAGGCAAAAAAGGACACAAGCAAAGGAGAAGAGCTTACATGGACAGTCCTTAAATTGGATGACCTTCCGGTAGGAAAGGAAATAGGAGATGAAGAGTATAATTAGGGCGCCCTCATTGTCTAAATCTCTTGAAATCTCCTCCATTCTCTAGTGACCAGGTTAAATGGTTCCGAATTGGACAAAATCGATCTCCTGTGATCCAAATTCTTCATGGAATATTCGTTATCGAAATGCCAAGCAAGCGCTTCATCATTTTGTAACCATTTTCCATCTTCATAAAGGTGTATTACTTGACAAGAAGATACACATTAAAAATTGAAATAGACATGTAAAATTTTGTGTAATTTGCCCTGAAATTTGAATGTAAGAAATTCTTCTGTTCCTCAGTGTTTCTTTATCGAATTTTAAATGAAAGGTAGCCATAGTTTCCTACCAAGGACAGTTTGCTATTAAAGGAGGCGATCGGATCAGTAAACCACGTGCGATTGACATCTCGAAGCGTTGTTACGTAACTAGGGTTGCCACCTTTTGATGAATACGTTACGGGACAAATCTGAAATAAACTAAAATGAAAGTAACTAGTAAGGCCCTGTACAAGTATATGACTACCCGTAGAATTTAAATCCCCCATAATAATAAAAAACACACAGAAAACGTTTTGCCTGCGAATATTCATACTCCAAAAGCACTGGTACTGGAAAATCGATGTTTCAATTTCCTAAACACAGTTGGTTAGTATCTGTACTGAAAAAAAAACTTAATTCAACACTGTTCCCGTACGACTAGCAGTTTCTTTGTTGAATCAATGAGAGAACGATGTTGATTCCGGTGATTCAACAACACAATGGCTATGTTGTCGATTCTGAT